>CM050690.1:20390322-20551121 GCA_027574665.1 Rhynochetos jubatus
GTCCAGCTTCTTCTCTGCACTTTATTTGAGCATAACTTTCAGAGAGTATCTGCTAAACTCCTTGGTTTCCTTACTGGTAAATTAGAATCAATAATTACTTGTTACTCGTGTGGGGTTTATGAACATGATTTTATTTACCATTGTTTCTGGTGCATTGCTTTCAAAAAGTTAAGTCCTGCATCAGTCTGAATAACCTTTTAATTAAAATCACTGTGAAAAAGTTAAGTATGCTGGAGGTTCTTGCTTTGTATCTTGTACCCCGCTGCTGCTTCTGAAATTTTTGTTGGAAAATAAAGTAAAACAGTTTTTTATGAGGCGGGGGGGAAGGGAGGGGGCTGGAACTTTCAGAGTACAGACTTTAATTACATAAGGGCTTCCTGTAAGGTGTCATTGAAAAGATGCCAGGACTTGGGGGTAACTGGTGGATTCATTCTTTCACAGGTTGTGTGGACCCCAAAGCTGTGCACTTAGTGAAGAAGAGCAGAAACTGTTATCGTAGCCTGGGCAGTTGTTATGGATAGATTATTTTCAGTCCTGTGTCCCACTTATGTGGCTGGGGTGGATTCACATCCATTCAGCCTCCAGTGGATAGCTCAAGTCAGATCAGGGAGAGGTGGTGGGGCTGAGGTTTATTAAACAGTGTTTGAAGCGGTATTTGAACACAAACCTAGTTATTTTCTGTTATTTGGCAGAATTAAGTTAATGCTATAGCTCAGTTTCTTGTATTTCACTTGACATGAGAAATAATTTTCTACTGAAAATTCTAGTGAAAAATCCCTATCAAGAATACAGTATACAACCAAGGGAGCAAAATTCTTATAATACGTGGATGTGTTTCTTTACTTTCAGTCGCGGGAACAAACAAAATGGGATTGGAGATCTTATGCATAGACATATTTGGGTTGCTAATTACAGATAGATGTAATACATTAATTCTTTTCAAAACTTTTCAGCAGTAAACTCAAAATGTGGTAGCAGCTTATCTGGTGGGTTTTTTTAGCCTTCAACATGAATTTGTTTCCTATGGCTGCACTAGCACCAAACTAACAAATATCTAATATTTGTTAGTTTATTTATAATATAAAACATACTAATGGCATGTTTTATACTTTCCAGGATAAGGAGACTGTATATGGTGAAATAAGATGAATACAGTTCTGCATGAAAATAGATACGGACATAATGCAGTGAGGAATTAGAAGGCAGTAACAGAAAGGAAATGAAGAGTTTATTGTTTTTATAGCTCTAATATCCATTAAAAGTTAGTAACACAGCAGGTGACAGTTTGGGTAAGTGTAAAGTGAATGTTTTGAAATAAATAGCAGTTGGGTGACCTGGGATGTCAGGGCTCTAGACAAGGGTGTGTGTTTGTCAATATATCCTACATGTTTTACAGACTCCTCAGGGAACAGGGGAAGATACAATTTCACCTTTTCTGTGCCAAAACATTTTAATTATATCTTCTTCCAAGTACAGCGGTTCAGTAACCAAGGAGCTGACATTGATGCATGTGTTGATAAAGCTGCAAACATTCAAAATGAGATTAACAAAGATTTTGAGGAAAGGGTGACAGCTAATTTTGCACAGTATTCTGCATCTAATTCAGGTCAGTGTAATGATAGAATATTTTATAACTGTTGTGTCATCCAGGGGGACTTTTATGATGCTTTGTGTTTCTGAGGATTTGTGTATATGAAAGTACAGTTCTTAATACATCATTCAAACAGGTTATAACTTTTTTATTGAGCGTCTATTGGTTGTAGCCATAAACAGGAATAAACTTCAACATTTAGAAGCAATTTTATATATCCATCAGCATTCATCACAATAATAGGTTCCTTTTGTCTAATTCACCTTGAAAGTATTGACTTCAGATGTGAAATGGAACCAAAACTACTGCGCCCGTTCTGCGGCATCACTTAATATTTGCAAAAAGATCGGATGGAAAGTTATATTAAGTGTATTTAAATAATCAAACTGTAGTTTCTTTGTATTGTGTGAGACCTTTTCAGAACATCTCAATGTATTTCTGCTCTATTCTCCTCCTTGTTTGAAGGCAACTGACATTCTTCTTTCACTTTTCTTTTTGTTTGTGAAATTTTCTCCTTTTTTTTATCCACTCACTTCTCCATCTGCTTTCACTTTTGTTTGCTTGGGCCGTCTCTCATCCCAACTTGATAATGAGGAATGCGGTGTGACCCTGACCTCTATCAGCCCATGCATGACCTTCTGACTCCCCCACATAACCTTTGACCTTCTCTTTGACAGCTTGATTAATTACCCTGTGTTATGATTTATGAGTAAGTGCTATGTAAAAATAATAGACAACAGGTGGTCCTCTAAAAACTTTTTGTGGCATGTTTTCTTTTCCTGCCTAACTTGATGAGCTATTTTAAGTTGGGAACTTAGTGGGACAATGTGTGTTTGGCAGTAACACAGCATTTTTACACACTTGGACACAGCGCTGGAATTCAGGGAGCCGAGGTGTAGCCGGCATGGAAATATCGCAAAGTATTAGCAGGGTGCAGTTGCCAAAATGTACATTGGGTGGAAACAGAAAGCGGAGTCAACTGACATTTCAGGCGTTTCAGTCTCAGGTCACGTCTTGAGAAAATTGCTCAAATAATGGAGGGGGCATTTTTCAAGCTGAGCTGCATCTCCAACAGCTATGTTTACTTTAACGCTTCACTAGTGACTTCTGATTGGTTGTCATGACCTCATCCCACTGTTGCACCTACGATGTCGCAACAGTGACATAGATGTACCCTTCTTGTGAAAAAGATGGGAAATGAACAGAACATACATCTTTCAGAAAGATGAATGGACACTGCTGTGTCCGCTTTAACCGCGGGCAGGTTTAAGAGCTGAACACTTTGAGTTGCATTTCCCCTGGGAATTTACTCCACTCTCTTTGCCAAATAGAAACCTGAACTTGAAAATTCAGGTTGATAAAGCTTAGGAAAATTATCTCTTTCAGACCCTCACTCGCAGTCCAAAAAGATAGTTACATAGGTCAAAAGATTCCTCTCCAGCCCTGACCTCTCTGGTCACATATGGTGTCCCATCTTGGTGGATTAATATGCAGAGCTGAATGCTTTCAGCTCATTATTCATGTGGCCAGGCAGAAGAGATTTCAAAAGATTTAGAATTTACCTCTAATACTTCGGGGTTCTTTGTTTTTTAAGCTTACTCTTGCTGTCAGAAGCAATAATTTTGGTATTCCTTCCATTTCAAGCATCTGGCTTGAACTTCCGGTAAGAGGCAGAAAGTAACTGCTCCATTTCTGGCTCGTCTGTTACAGTGGAAAAAGCCCCTCTGCGTTGTTCTGGCTTTGTAGTAAAGGTATTGTAGCTGAGATTCCTGATTCTTTCCAACACTTGACTTTGTCAGCCTGCTTTTCCTTTCGTCATCTTTGCTGGCTCAATCATAACTATGATTTGTGTTTGTATTTATGAACCAGAAAATGGAGTTTGCACACAATCCTCTATCCCTACAGAAGTAGTTACCTGGAGGATGCCAGCACATAGTGTAGGTTATGTTTCACTACTAACCGACCTTGAAGTATTAGATTTTGGGGAAATAGCTGTTAATTGGGTGGTTTAGTCTGAGAGAGAAACTGTAATTGTGTCCACTGAACTCGTAGATTAGAGGCTGGGACTTGTATTTATCAGTGTCGGTCCTGATTATTGCGTCTCATCACAGATTCACTAATGGGGGATGCAGTCAGACTTTGGCTTCTGTGCAACATCTGCATTCTCTCAGACATGTGGTAGAATACAGGGCTTGGTTTGTTTCAGTCAGCTGAAGATTGATGGGGGGGAGGGAGGGGGGAATGTCCCAAAGTTTACCTTTTTGCTATTAAAAAACTTTGCACTTCGGAGAGTGGTTTCTCTTTCTCTGTGCACTGGTATTTCTATTGGGTAATAGAAAACTAGTCGCCTGTTACGTATGTTTTCAACATACGTAATGTTTTTACTGATGGTGGCAATCTTTAAAAACTTTCCTGGGTGGTAGTGGTTACTTATATCACGGGTCATTACGTTTCAATAATGCTGTAAGCTCATCACAGCTGAAATTGATATTTTTAAGGACAGTGTGAGGTATACACTTACATTTTAACAGATGATACTTTTTAATGAATGTGATTGTGTCTTTGTAAACAGTCATGCTAAAGTCTGCACCTTGCCCATTATTAAAGTTTGCTAAGTTCTTTTTTTCTTAGATATTAGTGGGTTTGTGAGCACAGTTTTGCGCTGACTTGCACTCTGCAAGTCTCCTCACTCTCCCACTGCATCAGTGAGGACTTCCACCTGTTTTTCAATTTTCTGATTCCACTGAAGTTTAATGGTGCAGCTATGCCCACGAGAAAGGCTTTTTTTTTTTAATTAATTAATTTAACTTAAAAGCGACATTGTTTACATAGATGTTGTGTGGAGCTGAATATTCTGTTTCAGTAGAAAATGCTTGGGCTAATGTTGAATGAGAGAGGTTGCAATTGAGTCCAATTTTACCAGTCATTTTGTTTTTCAATGTTCCTTTATACATGTTACTATGAAATCTTCTTTCTGGTGCCATTGCTTACATCTTGCAATTTAAGATGCAGAATGACAAGGGAAAGGGAATTGCACTACATCATGTAAGCAAAACAATCTGAAAAGACATTGCTTTCCTAAGAGAAAGTCTTATAATTGTAAATTTTTTTTCTTCCTCAATTATGGGAAAACCTATCTCAGTTATTACTTAATTATTTTAATTGTACTGACAGGAAAGGCCTGCTATCTGGGAGAAATTTTTTAAAGAAGTGTAAAGGGAGATATGTTACACTGCTTAAAATGTAATTGATAAAAATCCTTTAATTGATTTATGAAATAGTGAATTTAAAAATGGAATCATATTTCATCTGTTGATGTCTATGTGAAAAATTGACATTGTGTCCTCATAAAATTGGACAAATGAGTCATGTAATTTTCAGTTACATAATCAATAACTTAGACAAATTCTACTTCTTTGATGATTTATGTGTCTGTTTTGTGGTCAGCTTAAAGTGGACACAGAGTTTCAAATCCCTGTAACACTCGTAGACCCGTAATAAACACATGAATTTTGTGTTTGGCATTGTATAGAAAGCAAAACTAATCAATACGCAGAACGTATCTGTTCAAAACGAGTGGGTCAAGAAGACGGACAGCACACGGAGCCCCAAAACCAACAACCTGCCAAGTGCCGCAAAAAACCTTGGTCCTGCTCTGCACCTAGCGAGCTCAAAGCCCATCCTTTCATCCAAGGCGTGTAATTTAGTAATGTTTGCGACTGGTGTTCTCACCTGCAACAGATTTTGGGCTTTGAATTTCCCAAGTTGGAAATGTTACGTGTTAACACTATAGTGCGGTGTGTTGATATGACCAGCAACGGTGTAGATTTTAAACTTTGCCTTCTTCAATTTTCCGTTTTCCTTTGCCGTTACCCCGTTGTTTATTTATTTATTTGCCTGTTTGTTTATATTTATCCCAGTTCAATTCACTCAGCAGGGAGGGCAGGGGAGGGACATGACAGGAGACCATTTACTCACGGCACCGCATCTAGCGAGGGGGTAATTTTCTCTTTGGCCTATGGTGACCTCTTTTGCTACGTCCCTTACGCCAGAGACAGTGTCCTGAATGCCTCTATTTCACCCTGTTTAGCAGAGTGCAACCGTGCCCTTTAACTTGGGTTTTGGTGGGAGGAGAAGCTACGGCAGACGTGTGAGAAGGGCACAAGGATGAGGGGTAGGAACTCCCTTCAGATGTGATTTTGATAACTAGTCGAGTGTGTCCAACTGTAGAAAATCACCAAGTAACAATCTGTCTACCTGACAGTGGCCACAATGCGCTACAAGGATTGTGAATGGCTCTACAGATTAGAATAAAGCGAGCCCAAATAAAGTATCTTTTGTTGGTGTGGGCTTGGTTTGCTCTGGGCAGCTAGGTGTGGGGACCTCTTTGATCCTCGTGCCTAGCCCAAGAGCAAAACGAAGCGCTAAGTGAAAAGCTGGAATAAAGCTGTTCAGTTAGCTGTTCAGTATAGACGTTTCCAAAAAGTAGGTCTTTATTAAAATTTACTTTTAAAGGACAGCTTGATTTTGACTGGGGACCCTTGGTAACTTTAAAGACTCATCTGTTAAAAGCACCTGCCTCTCTTTCCTCCCTGCGTTTGTGATTATATCTTCCACGAATATTACAATACTTGTGTGATTTGCCATCCTTTAAAAAATCATAATAAAATGATGGGCTGATTTATTCAAGATTTATTTTTCATTCATAAATTCATGTATTTTTCAGCCGGCTCATTTTCTGAGGCACAAAAATGCAGCTGGTATGCTCAAAAGCATCATGCAGGTCACAAATTTTCTCTGGGTTTGTTGAACACGAGACATAATCCCAGTGAAGTTTTAGACCAGATTTAAAGATGTACTTAAAAGTCATCCCCACAGTAAAAGAGGTGACTTGTAAGCAATACCAGTGAATCAGTTTTGGTATTGATTCATTGTTACTGACACTGTTGGCTTCTCCATGGTATGCTTGTTGTCAGCTAGACAAAAGGTTTTAGTATTTTGAACCGAGGTGAATAATTTTCACATGCTTTCTTAGAAATTTATATATATAAATATATATAAATCCCTCCATCCTTTTTATTTTAAAAGTTTTTATTGGATGGGTATAAAGCTTTGTATTCATCATTATGTACAGTTCTTAAAATAATATTTTGTGTTTAGTTCTCACACTGTTTTCTGAAAAAGTCGTATAAAGTGCTTATGAATAAAACAGCATATTGAATTATTTTAAAGGTAAAACAGGCAACTTTTCTGGTGCTGAGGGATGTGTATGAGCATAAGCGCACGCACAGACACATATTCACACATCAATATCCCTTAAATAACAGAAATGAAACAAACAGGATGTTCTTAAAATACCCTTCTATAAATTATGTTGTGTGACCTTATTGAAATAAACATAAAAGTTTTTTTATGACCATTAGAGTAAATGCAAAGCATTTCCAAGCATTACGTCTCCCTTTTCATATTTCTTCTTTTTTTCTGTGTGTGTGTCTCCTCTAAAACAGGAAGGCTATGGAGTAATAGTACTGAATCCCAATGAGAACTATATTGAAGTGGAGAAGACAAAAGCCCAAGTACAGCTGTCTTCTGATAGCTCAGATGAACCTGCAGAAAAGAGGGAAAGAAAAGATAAAATCCAGAAGGAAACAAAGAAGCGACGTGACTTCTACGAAAAGTATCGAAATCCACAAAAAGAGAAAGAGACTATGCAGATGTATATTAGAGTAAGTTTATTTTGGTTTTGTTTGCCCTTCTTTAGTGATGTATAGATATGTTTACTGTCCATATTGGCTAATAAGCAGCATTCCTTTTTAAAAACAAACACATTGCTGAGATGGCATTCAGGAGTTCATAGAGAGTTCCTGGCTCTTTATTCCATTGATATTTTTTTGTCGCTTATTGAATGTGAAGTTTTGGAAGAGTTACAAAACATTCCTTTCTAATTTCAAAGGGGAACTTCAAATAAACCCCAGAGGAACTCACTGGTGCTATCAAGAAAGAAAATGATTTAGGGAAGACTTTGTAAAAATGATTTTATAAACAGAGGTGTACATAAGAAACACTTTCTGGTGTAGCTTAGGCAACATATCAGCTTCACATGTCATGCATGCATTTATTGTATTATATTATCTTATACTGGGGAGGCAGTAGTTATAGCCTGATAGTTTTTTAACATATTACCTGCTGAATTAATAATGTATTGTAGAAAATACCAGTGTTCATCTTGTGTGGTAGCAGATTTACCCTATAATGTATTGTTTTCATATGAGCAGCCATCCATTGTGTTTCAGCTGAACTTCTGAAGGCAGATAAAGGAGGAGAGTTATTAATATCTTAATAAATATTTAAGCTAGAATAGTTCGAGAATGGTGTAATGAGGAAACTCTGTCCCTTGCTCTTTTCTTACTCAGTGAACCTTTGCACTTTGTAATGCTACCAGCATGGGATCGTTATAACAGTGCTACCCGAGGATTTCTAATTCTGCAGGGGGCACAAACAATATTATTTGCACTTTGACACATTCTCCTTCATATACATACTATGCATTATACATTTCAGACTGAGTCATGCAATTTCCAAAGCCCTTATTATGAAAGTTAGCTTTTTCATTTGAGGGTAAAAACATGTCAGAAACACTACAGTGTAGTTAAAACAGTAAAAATGCACATGCCTTTCTGGTGCAAAACAGAGAAAAATCCAGCAAAAGACATGTTAGAGTCATCTTAAATTTTAACATGTTCCTGTTAATTGTGGTTTAGCATAACAATGTTTGTAGCAGAAATACAGCTGTACTGGTTAGTTAAAAGCATTTGTAACCTGGATGCGAGATTATCACTAATACCATAAATATTACTCTGTCCTTTGAGAAATATCTCGCTGCTGAGGGTGGGAAACAAAAGGATGCATATACATATTCAAAGTCACCAACTGGGCACTAGGTTTTCTGTCCACTGCTTTTTATGAAATGCCATTCTACCCACTACCCAGACCCTGCTTCTTAAGAGGGGTAACCATGCTTGTCTCGTGGACCATCAGAAGTCAGTGGACAATGTTGCTGTACTGTCCCAAACCACGTTCAATCAGCATGCTGGTCCAGCGTCCCCTTGCTGAAAGTGAACGATTTTGTGACACCTTTTTAGCAGTTCCACCTTCTTGTGGTTCTTTTGCTTGATGAGGCATGAAATTCGGCTTCAGGAGGTTTGACCCCCCAAAACATAAATTACATGACTCCATCCCTTTTTTTTTTTGTGCAGCTCTGTGCCTCAGATGTGAGGGTTGACATTCCCTTATTTGATTTTCTTCAAACCAAGGAAAGATGTAGTGTAAGTTGTAGTGTAAGTGTAGGTGGTGGTCTCCTTTCCTGGATGAATTAACTGCCATTGGGTTTTAGGATGCCATTGGTGTTTTATTCTGAAAGAATTATTTGGGGTTTTTTTTCTTTAATAGGCCATAGAACAGAGAGTTTTTGGAAAAAGAATGAAAAATGTCACTGCTTTTTTGTGTGTTAGGGCAAATTACTGTGATTCACTTGCCTATCAGCTTCTGTAACAGAACTGGACGTTGGTTGCATTTACTGTGTTGGGCAGAACTGCGGAGTCTGTAGGTGGTTGCGAGAGGAGCTGCGATTGTAACGTGCTCTGCTCCACCTTCCTGGCCACTGAGACAGTTGTCAGTCTGTCCAGGCATTGTGCAATACCAACAGCGTGGTGCAGTGCTCTATTGGCAGTGTATTTCTTGCCTCCCGTGCCTGAGTCCATAGGATTATGTGTGCTATGGGAATCGCTGTTTGTTTGCATCCTGGGACTTGCCAGGCTTCCCGCAACCACAGGCTGCTGGTGGGGTATGGTGTGGGAGCTGGTTTAGGGCAGTCTCAAAAGGTAATTTAGGTATGACCTTTACTTGCTGTCTAATATAGCATACATTTGACTCACTGGGCTCTTGAAATAAAACGTATTGTCACTCCACAGAAATATTCTAAAGATGGTATATGTTTCATAATGATCTCGTCAAAGAGTTTTGAAAAACCTCAGCAAGTCTTACATCATCTTTGCCAAGCAGGAAAAACCGATACAGTAAGACTGGATGAAAAATATCCTCACAAGAAAGCATCAACTGCATCTAATGTTGAAGGAAAATTTGTTTGTGTCAAACACGCTGGAGAAATTGTTTCAGACTGTTAAGTAGTAGGAATAAATATCCTCGGTTATATTCTCATAGGGTCATTGAGGTCTGTTATGATCTGATGAGGAAATGCCATTTGAACAGATTAAATCTGTCTGGATGATGCTCCCACTTGTGCAGTTAGATTTTCCAGGAACTGGAAAAATGGGACTCTTCCATGGTAAATTTCTTTAAGTATTTTCTCTGTTTTCATAGGAAGAAAAAATAGCTGGGATACTCAAGAATAGGTAAAAGCAGAGTCTTAAAATACAAAATCTCAAATTGAACTGTATTTTTATACAAAATAAGTACAAATAAAAACGACTATGGGAGTGTGTAGTGCATGAAGTATAGTGCTTGAAAGATCAAAGTACTTATTGTTTCATGCTGGAAGTTTCCTTAACTATGAAATAATGTACTTTCTGGCATGCATTATAGCTTGTTAAAGGGACTGATTTGGTCTGGGCAATAAACATCATGTCAAACATTATGGCAGAAAAACCTGCTTAATATGTTTTGTAATAAGACAGAATTTTTTGTTCTTGAAAACATCTGCCAAGTGAATTCACGAGTGAAGACAGAAAATGTCATCAATTCAGTAACAGTCTTATAAATTTGGTTTCTTTTTTGTCGATTCAAACCAAGGAAAAAACTTCTTGATAATCAGCATTGGCTATAATACTTTATGGAATGATTAAACAAAAGCATTTTACTTTTATATAACATGCTAATGAATGCACATGAATTTTAATACTCTTACTGTTCAGATTTTAACAAGCACATTGCCAGCAGATCATTTTAAAAGCATCTGTTTTTTAATGTGTTGAATGGGGGATTGAGTCAAATAGCTAAATATGTACATACATCCTTCTAAAAAACATATTTCTATCTTTACTTATAGATACTACCATTTTTTCTTAGACCACCAGAGGCTGCTGCTGTACATATTGGCTAATGCTTTCCCCCAGAAACTTAATATCCTAGCCAACCTTCATTTATTACTAAACAAAACTGAGAATTTGTTGATCTCTAACCTTTTTCTATGGGAACAGATCATACAGGCTTAAATGTGACACAGTTATTCCCTCTATCCTCCAAGCCATCTCCCACTCCTTACAGATTTTCACATTGACAGTGTCTTCTCTATGTTAAAAGACACTTAGGAATGTAAATCAGTATTTATCCCCTTCTAAATAGTGTTCACCACTTAAACAAGTATACTGAATGGATTCCGAAATGTTATTAAAGGAAAAAGTATAAATCACATAATTTTATAATAATAGTAATTTGCAATAATGTTGTTGCCACAATAGTTGACGGGTATCAAAGAGGCAACGATGGAAGAAGTAGGAAGAAGTAATTTTATCAGACCAACTGATGGGGTTAGGTTTTCCGGGCAACTGGGATAAGCCTTTCCGAGGCCTATATGCTAGGAATTTTGTCCTTTTCACTTCCACCAAGCTCAGCTGCTTTGATAATTCTTATTGCAAATATTTTTACTGTAGCACAGTCTACAACAGCACTATTTATACTAACAGCACATCAACGAAATTAAATTAATTTTGGGTATACGGTACTTTTCATTAATAATTTTTCCCATTTTCTGCAAGAGGTTAAATAGAAAAAGATCATGTGCAGCTAATTAATTTGTTTTACTAAAAATGGATGCATCAGGATAATTTTTGCCAGTATTTAGGAGAAAGTGGTAAAAGGCAGGTTTATTAATATACGGTGAAGTACACAGCGACTGTTGGTGGGCAGGAAATCCTGGCAAGCGCGCAAGCCCAGTTGTGCCATTTCTGCTTATTGTTCGTTGCGGCTGACACCAGGCATCGCCTGGCTGAAGGTCACTGCAGAGTGTCCGCTTGTGCAGGGTGACCTTGCGGGGCGGCGGATTTATTTCACGTTGGAGATGGAGCGGTTTCCCGGCGTGGCTGCGGTCCTGCCAGCTGCGCGGGTCTGGCCCCGCGGCTGTCCCTGGGCAGATGCAGCCTCTCTCTGCCTACCCTGTGACTTGGCAAGGTGCGCGCCTGCTTTCGTCCAGAGCCTGTGTGACTGCATTAGCGTGCTGCTGAGACCAAGCTAATAAGCCCTTTATTCCACCAGAAGAGACAAAATGACAAGCGCTAGGCAGACAGCTCCCAAGAGGTAAGGGACATGCTCCGGCACAGAGAATGTCGTTGGCAGACCTGGGCATCAGGACTCGAACCTGCAAAGTCTCAACCCAATGCTTGTATCGCAGTGCCTGTTTTTTTATTATTCCCCCTTTTACAACTAGCACGTTACTTTACCTCTGCCTCTGAAATAACACATGGTTTTCCTCTGTCGGTATTTACCTTTTAAAGCTCGTTACTTGCTTATGTCCCTAAGAAATCTCTTTCACTTCTAAGCAACAGCAAAATCATGCTGGCAGTGGAAAACTCATTAAAACTGCTTAGAAACTACCATGGCTTCATTGATCTTGCCCCACGTACCACTCGGCATTCAGAGATGTATTGGGACGTAAATGTGTAGTGACATTCTGGGTGCTGTGGGTATTTGGGACACCTGGAGAGATCTGGCTGATGTTTTGTAGAACCTGCACCACCCTGGCCAAGCAGCTGGAAGCCAAGCAGAGGACTCTAAAGCATCTGCTGTGGCACGGCACCTACAATTAGGCCTCTACAGCATTTCTAAAGGGTCAGATAAGCTTTAAGATCCTACAGTAGTTTCTGTATAATAGGAAAAATACGTATATAACATATTTCTATAGATACTACAGTGAACATCTTTCATTAAATAGCTAAAATATGTACGATTCCAACTATAGTAGCGTTCAATAATTTATGCATAGGCTATTTAGCCTGTGCAGTTAAATTAGGTATTTTTAAAAATCCTGAGGTTGTAACGGCTTATGTTATGTTTTGAGTCTACTAGTCCAGAAAAGTTATATTTGTCTTCTTTCCTTGAGCTAGTGAGAAATCAGAGACACAGATAATCACCGAAGGAAGATTTTGCATCTCTTCAAGAGCACCACTGGCTCTTCTTTCTTCCATACTCTCTCTTTATTCTGTATTTGACAAGTGTGGTTTAATCAAAGAAAAGGAATAAATCGGGGCCATCTAGCTTTGGTGTCTTTCAAACATTCATTACATGATGCTGACAAAAATGTGCATTGTTAGATCCGGCTCCTAAAACGTGAGGCAAGCCGTGTGAGCTTCCAAAAGAAAGAACCAGCTTGCATCTCTCCTCCCACCACGAGCTACACGGTGCTCCTGTTGTGCTAAAAAAGACCATCTCTCGCAGGTCAGATGAGTCCTCCTTCCTTTCAGGCAGGATTCAGGCTTGGTAAACCTGGCCAGTTAGTGAGCTAATGGTAAAGAAAACCAGCTCAGCAGAAAGCGGACCTACTTGTTGAAGGCAAAGGTGAATAAAATTATTCAAACTTCTTGTGCTTGGATACTGCCTGTCTTTGATTGCAGAGCGATTGCAGTGAAGTACTGAAACAACCTCATTGGTCTTCTGGCCCATCCTCCTGCCAGTACAGATTGCTCTCTGCAAGTGTCCTTTATCATTTATCTAACAGAATCAAAGGATAATATCCTTTTAGCTGATATCCAAAACAAGGATATCTTCACACCTACCGCAGCAGTTTCACATTTTGATGCTAGATTTCAGGGTGTTTGGGAAAACCAGCAGAAAAGATTTAGCAGGGCCTAAGTGGCAACATAAACCTTTTTGCAAAACTTGGAGATTCTTTAGATATCTTTTTCTTGGGGACCAGTCAGCTCTAAGAGCCTTGATACAGTGAGAAATTATGAAATTAATTTCTGAGATAAAGATACATGTATTTCTACCATTCTTAACATGAATAATGCTGCTGCAAAATAACCGTTTCTGAGGAGATGCACCACACCATCCCACTCCTCTAGAAATAGTTATGGGGTTTGGGTAGGGCAATATGAGGACTGTACCGTGATGCGTGGAGGTCAGGAAAACAACATTTGTGGAGTCCTAGGAAATTAATGTCAGCAGACAGGGAACCGGGGCACAGGATGCACAGTATGTTCAAGGATGTTTTCACCTCATCTGCTACAGAAAACAAAGTGAAAATTCAGGAAAAAATATATTTTGAAAAAAATACAGCTTTTGGAATTAAGATAAATCTGGTAGTTCCTCTGTAGTCTGCTTGGCTGCCTGCAGCAGTGACAGCTGCCAAAGGGGCTAGAAGTATTGGAGGAAACAGTGGCATGGAGGAATGTGGAATAAGCTGTCCAGAAAAAATGTCAGTTCCTGCCCTGCAATTCATAGATGGCTGACAATTTGAAAAATTAATTATTATAGTCCTTTTGTTGGTGTGATTCTAAAATCCTTGCAAGTGAAGGATTTTACTAACTAGCATCCTTACTTTTTGTGAATTTACTTACTGTGCCATGTTATTTTGAATTATTTACCTCTTGAGACCAAGGTTTATCTTTTTAATCAGCTCATTGTCATCCCTATACAGGCAAAGAAATATGCCTTATTGTGAGCTCTGAGGAGAGTGGAGTCGTGACCTCCATTCTTGCTATGCCTTGGTGAACTCCGTAGCCGATCAGCATGCCCTGAGAAATACCTTTTACCAAGCTCAGAGCTGTTCACTTCATTTTCATAGTGTCCGGACAGAAGTCTTTCCGAAGGTAGTCTGTTTTATGGTATCTCCAGCCATGAAGTCATCTAAATTTTGCTAAATCTTCCTGTTCCTCTCTTGGCTGAATCCTTGTTTTATCCTTCTCTCCCTGGCTAAAAGGGGATGCTAAACTGATCAAAAATGCTTTTTGTCTTTTGTGGTCGGCAGTGTCGGTAGCAGGTTTTCCCCCCTGAATGGGCCGCATGCTGTTCAGCCGCACTCTTCTGCACTTTGTTATGGAACAGTTGATTCTCATTCTCTTTCTCTGTATTTTTTGATCAGTACTTGGCAAGAGCAAATTTGTCTATACACAGTAAGGTATGCTTGCTTTATTATCAAGTAATATTTCAATTTTAGTTAGTTTTCCCAATAGATGGCACTGCCTGGAGGGAAACTACTAAATAAAACTAAGTTGCATTTGGAGTTACCAAGAGTAGTGTGTTGAGGAGCTTTAAATTTTTCTGGGCTCTTAAGCAATGGTTTGGGGGCATCTAGTTTGGTACTTTTAGCAAAAGCAAGGAGTGAGAAAAGTATCACAACTGTATAGAATAGGTTCTTCAGAATAGGGGGGATGTCCCTGGGCTAGTAGCTTACGACAAGCATAATCATGCTTCTGTTACTCCGAGCAGTGTGTGTAATTATGGGGATCACACATCAGGGTCGTGCGGGCTGCAGTTGCTGTTCTGCTCTTAGATCGTATAGCAGGAGGGATCTTTACTTCACCATCAGGATGTGCTGAAATAATTTGCCATGCATCCAGCCAAGTGTCACTTGTTTAGTTCTTTAATAAAATATTACTCCTGGTTGCTAAGCCTCTACACCCCTGGGGAAAAAAAAAAAAAAGAAAAACCACACACAAACAAAAAAAAACAGAGAAAATATTACATCTGGTTTTGTTGTGTCCTTATTGAATTGGGGAGTGAGTTGAAGAGTTGCTCTATCCCAAAAGACTGACTTCACAACTTACACGTTCTCTACTCTCACTTAAACGTGAGTGGTTATACCTATAATGCAGTGTGAATTGCCCTTCCCCCTTACACACACTAGTGCATGTGAGTGTGTGCGCACACAGACACCACCTGTGCCAAAGCACACGAAACCTACACATCTTCTTGCGTGTTAGCGTCCTGCAGACTCTGCAGGAGGGGGGCTCTGACGTGATGTGTGCAGGCATAGGATACATAAGACCGGGAAGTTTCCTTTTTACCCAAGGCAGAGATTTGATCCAGTCACACAGTACAGCAAGAACTGTAAAAGGTTGTTAATTCAGACAATGCGCCTGGTACTTCATAAGCATCTGCAATGTGCTTGTTCTTTCAGACTGGTATTTCCTTTGAGGATGGTTTTTCACTCCTATCTCCTATCTTTTCCACCTGCTGTGTAACGGAATAATCTGATTTCATGGATCTTGCAAGTTCAGCCTATCCTAGAAAAGTGGGCTATTGACATTATCACTTAATTGTGTCACAGCCACTCTGTTCTTAACCTGGGAAAACAGGAGCCTTAATTGCATGTAGATGTTAAGAAGACATATTTATTTCTTATAGGGATATGGTTTGCTGAGGAATTCTTTTGAAGTTAGCAAATTAAGTAATGAAGAAATTTAGCAAAGCTTAGGCTGTGTAAGTAGTTTTGAAAGATTTCTAGGTTCTGCAATTAACTTTGTGGCCTTATCCTTTGATAAGCCAGTGCCCTCACACATTCCACCTTGCAGTACACCTCTCTGAGCCTCTGGGTACTCCACTTTTCCCGTTGTTTGAAAAATGAACAAACATGTCTGATGACAGGATCATGTTATTCATCATATGTCCTTTGCACTGGCTGCCAAAAAAGGGTAGGCTTATGTTTAATGTCTGTTGCTTATTTTTAAATCCCTTACCAGTGAAGACCTTGGCTGTGTATGAAATCCTCCTCGTTGAGATATGTCAAGCTTTCAGACGCTGCCTGCTGTTTAAGGGTCTGACTGCTTTGCCTTAAGTGGGCAAATGAGTTATTGCAGCAATAGATCTTAAAATAACAGCGTCTGATTCGATCATGGAGTCCACTTGTCTGAAATACCTTTCTGCTGCCGTTGGCTGTTTGTTCATTATGTTCTTTTACCCTTCCCGTTCCTTTTCTGATTTGAACGACCCCAGCTGATTGATAGATTTTGGCTGATATTTAAGTGGATATTTATCCTGATGGGCACCAGGCAGTATCATCACTGGCGTGAAAGTTCAGATGTTGTTGTTATTCTGTTACAATTGTGGTAAATAACCACAAAGTGATTTTCTACCAACCTTATGAAGTAACACCTGTTTCTACCCAAAGATAAAGTGACCAGGCAAAATTCAGGTCTGCTAGACTGAGCAAAGACCCACTGTGGTTGCAAAAGGTGACCGCTGCCTCAGCTGTGCTGGGGGTCCACAGAGTATACAAAAGCTGGAAAGAAAAGGTGGAGAGCGACAAATTTCCCTGTCTCAGAACACTGGGTACTACTGAGGTTGCAGCTGGTCGTCCACTTACCAAGAGCAAGCTCAGGTGATTGGGATGAGGAAGCCTACCAAGCTGCAAGCATGGTTAATACCATGTGGTCTTGCACAAGTGCTGCTACAGAAATGCATCTGGAAAGATGTAAGACCCTCCGGACAGGCAGTGTTGTTTCTTGGCATTTTTAACACAGGCGTGTTGAGCAGAACATTCATCATTTCTTCAGAGATCAAGAAATTCCCTAAGCCAGATCATCTGCTTAAATTTGCCGAAGGACCTTAGAGCAGTACAGCAGTAGGAGTTTTTTCACAGATGTTCTCCAGATGTTACTGGCATGCCCATTTTTGAATAACAGGAAGGATACAAGTACTGTCCGTGTCCTTCCTACTCCCTCTCCTTTGTTATTTTTTCAGCAAAGAAAAGGGTTTCTCTACATTGTTAATTTGACTCCACAAACTTTCATTTTAAACTACAAAGCAGTTCTTGAGTTTCGGGAAGAGAAAAAATACCCTGTGACATTCAAATTGATTATTTGCCAAGCATGTGTTTAGAGTAGGATAGACATGGCAAAATTAAAAAGGCTGCAACTTTATTAAAGCATTAGTGGACAGCAGTTTAATTAAGGCTGTGCACAACCGCTTCTTAGAAGATTTTGGCTACACTTATTTCAAAGTGAAACCTGGATCTATATCTCAGCTGCAAGCCAGTGCATTAACTACAGGTTTCCTTGAAGCCCTTGGACAACTCCTGATTTCTCTTCATCCCTTAAACCTGTGCCATGTCCGTAACAGGTTACAAATCATTTAGGTTGCTTCTGTCCAGTTCTCTGTGAGGGCTGTTCATTGGAAGAAGACTGCTCATGCAGACACCTGCATCACCACCTCCAAAACTATTCCGCCCTGCTTGGTGCAGAGGCATTTTTGGGTGTTCCAGCGTTGTACTGAGGTATCGAGCACAGTGAATGTCATCGCAGTTTGGGCGGTTTCCAGGACATCTGGTACCCGGCAACAATCAGTTCTTACCGCTCATTGTCAGCTTTATTACTAGACAAGGTTTAAGATTTAAAATGTGCTAGTACAGACACATTGCACAATCAGAGCTCAACTATAAAAATAGCAAAATAAATTAAATGTTGACTGTTAAACAGTGTTCAACTGTTGTTAACCGTAAGAGCTATCAGAGCTCCTCCAAAGTCTCAGTTAGCCTGAAGATCTGGTTAATCAGCTCCACCAGGACATCCAGCACCAGAGACAACTTAACCAGACCAGTCTTGGGATTACGGCTTCTCTATTGCCACCATTCAGGTGGCTCATCCTGCAGTCACCAAAGTCCATTCTTCTGCACAATCTCTTTCTTCTCCAGTGCAGGATGGACTCAAACCTGCTTCTCTTTTCCTGTTCATCCACACTTCATTCCCTATCACCAAGTGCTGGAACATTTCCTGGCAACATGGGGATGTGGAGCATTGACCTTAGCTGTCTGGCATGAGCCCACCCAGCCACTCTATCACACCCCTCCTCAACTGCACGGGAGAGAAAATACAACAAACGACTCATGGATCAAGATAAGGACAGGGGGTCACCCAGCAGTTACCATTACAGGCAAAACAGACTTGACTTGGGGAAATTAATTTCATTGATTGCTAATTGACAATGGAGCAGGATATTGAGAACTAAACCCAAAGCTTAAAACACTTTTCCCCCACCCCTCCCTTCTTCCTGGGCTCCCTATTTCTCCCACTCCCCACCCCAGCATCACCAGGGAATGAGGGTTGTTAGTCCATCACACATCATTGCCTCTGCTGCTCCTTCCTCCTCAGGGGAGGATCCTCACATCACACTCTGCCCCTCCTCCAGCCTGAGGTATCTGCTCCAAGTGGGTCTCTGCTCCTCCGTGACCCTCCATGGCTGTAGGGCACAACCAGCCTCGCCATGTCTGCACCACAGGCTGCTGGGGAATCTCTGCTCTGGCACCTGGACCACCTCCTCTCCCTCCTTCTCCACTGACCTGGGGGGCTGCAAAGCTCACTCATTTTTCTCTCAGCTGCTGTTGCATAGCTTTTTTTACCACTTCTAAAACATGTTATCCCTGAGGCGCTACCACCATCACTGATGTGCTCAAATGTGGCCAACAATGGGTCCATCTTGGAGCTGGCTCCATCCAACATGGTGGAAGCTTCTGGCATCTTCTCACAGAAGCCACCCCTGTAGCACCCCTGCTACAAAACCTTGCCATGCAAACCCAGTACTGGGGTTTAGGTTAATTCCTCACATTCTTTTCCTGAAGATGTTGATTAACATTTCTGCTGTATACCTTAATTAGCACATTGCTGGCTTCACCCCATGGATGCACTCCACATCTTGCTTTTGCCACTCATTCATAGTTATTTCTTCCCTCGCAAATATCCAGAGGTAAAAAACCTCACAGAAGAAATACCTGAGATATTAGACAGGAGGAGGTGCTGAATCAGTAACGCTTCTATCTTTTCCTGATAAATTGTATTAGCTTTGCACTGTCATTTATGAGCAACCTGGATTTTTTTTGAGAGAGGCTCTGGTAATGGGGTAGTATGCCAAAGCCCTGCAAACAGCAGAAATGGGATTTAGCATTTATCAAATAAATACAGGGGGCTGTTTTTAGGATTGCTCTCTGTATTCATCCTCATGGAACGTTTTGTAATAAACTCATACAAACTTCGACAAGAAATGCTGGAGGGCTAATCATCTATAAGATGGACAATATGCATGCATCGTGGTACAGCGAAGTTTAACAAAAGGAACTTAAAGGGTAGAATTATTTTTAGTGAAAGCACAATAAGATCCAAGCCTCTAAAGCTAAGTAACGGTTTGAATGGGTGCAGGTTGCAGATTTTGAATCCACTTAATCCTTGTTTTAAAACACGTCAAACAAACGGTGTTGGCTAATAAAGGATTAAAGTGGCATCAAGGTTGTTATAACAGTAACAAAAGCTACATATATGTGGGGTTTTAGGGGTTTGTTTTTCTTAACCCACCCACCAGCGGAGACATATTTGGTTACGTATTCTGTAGAAGATATGTATTATTCTCAGGATCTTCAGTTATCTCTGGAATTTCTGTTCCGTTATTGTTCAGTCTATATTCTCAGTAAGACTCCCAATGTTTGGCCTGTGCCGCCTGAGTTAGAAGATTGCTCCCAATTTTCCAGTTAGGTCAACCAAAAAAATTAAGATATGATAGAGGGTCAGTGGAAGAAATTCATATCAAAACAACTGCTCACCATGTCATTATGACAACCTGCTGTAACAAATGTGCTTCTGTTTTAACTTATGACAATTAATTGCTAAAAGTAATTTAATCTGACAGTGGCAAGATGTTGAAAGACTCGTGAAGATGTCATAAAAGCGACCTTTCTGCCCATGTGCAACCAAAAGCCATTTTTAACAAGGAGCCTCAAAAACAGTACAACTTCTTTTGTACTTTGTTAATTAGTTATTGATTTGAAACAATGCTCTGCCAAATATTGTCAGATTAGCTAGACGCCAGCAAGGTCATGGTGTGACAGTCTAGGCCTGATAATCTTATGGTATATAAGAATTCTTTTTTCTCTGAACCTTTTGTTCTGATACCCTGAGAATTGCATTTTCTGGCTTTAGCATTTGTGCTAATTTAAAATACAGCCAAGCTGTCTGTTATGTAGTTGGTTGTTTTGAGTTGTTAAAAAATGACACAGCGTCAGAAGAAAATTGCTAATGATCTAATGTCTAATGATCTTCAGTGGCAGCGGCGATGCACCGCTGCTGCAACGCCAACGCGGTCCGCTAATCTGAGCGGAAAAGAGCCTGCTTTAATAAAATGGTCAGTGCGAAGGAGTTGCAGGGTTCAAGCCAGAGGTAAAATTGTCGAGTCCTGAGGTTGTTTACCAACTCATCAGGATTAAAGATCATTTCCTAGCTTACATTACCGCGAAACAAAAATAACTGAGGTAGATCTGGACAGGAAAACTGAGAAGCAGAATTAAGGCTTGAATAGCTCAACATTCAACTTTTCAGATTATGAAGCAAGAGCTAACAGCAAACACAAATCTGAATTTCAGATTGTGTTTGTCATCTGTTTAGATAATTATTTTATAAGCTCATGGCAGTTCCTTCAAATACAATTAATTATAGTGTGCTATGTATTAAGGCACTTCAGCAAATCTTTATAACTGTACATTAAATAAATAGTATACCGGTTCACTTAAAGCACTGAGAACTTTGCTCTCTTTATTAGGAGAACTCAAATAGCTTTGAGCTTGTTAAATTTTTCTTTCACTTAAATAACTGCTCTTGAGTGTATGTAATAAATAGAGACGGATACATCAAGAAGAAAAATACAGGGCAAAGCCATTCTATTTAGTTTAACTTGTGTAAGAGGTACAAACTATGTAGCAGAGACTTTACAGCTGAGCTTTGTTCTGAAACCATAGCTGTTAATGAAAATACTAAGTTGTTGTTTTACTTAAATGTGTTGAAGTTTGTTAGATTCATTGTTTCCTGTGGTGGGGAAATCTGCATTTTTCTTGGCCAAAATGCTATTTTTCTTGCAATAGCATGGTTAAAAAAAATGTCTGTTTCTCATTACAACATATAAACAGATTGAAAGAACTGGAAAGTAAAACAGTCCTTAAGTACTTTACGAAACAGAAAAATAACACTTTTGCATGACTTCCATTAGAAGTTTTTGAATGTTTCAGATGCATCCATTTCAAAAGAAGGGGTTTTTTTCGTGTTTAGAAAAAGGCATGTAATCATTTAAACAACTGGCATGATCTCTGTTTGTATCTTGCGAAAATAATTCTTTTTGTAAGAGTACTGTATTCATTTTTATTTACTTGCCCCCACGATTAATCTATTAATTGCCAGAAACATGGGTGGTAGAGAGGACAGCTGCGAAGATACAACCTGATGGTTGGTTTTAGAAATGCTCTTTTGTTCCCATAATTTGATCACACAAAAGGCTGTCTTTGGTGATGTTCGTTACATTAGGCAGAAATATGTTGTGGGCAGAATCCCAGTCCCTGAGATTAAGCAGTTGGGAAAGAAAAAAGTTGGAGGAGACATAAAAAAGAGGCATGTGAAATGTAGGGATGTGTACCAATAGTATTGCAATGAAATGCAACTGCCTCAGTCTTTGAGTATTTTTACCAATTGGAGTCTTTCTGGCCAAACCAATGCAGTTGTTTTACTTAAATTAGAATGTGTGAGTCCACGCACAGAAGTTGGCAGATCCCATGCTTTGAGCATCACGGCACAGGTTTTTTCATGTAAACTGCACGGGTATTTTTCAATAGCCACGATACGACTGTGTAGACAGGACTGGTCTCAGGAATTGTTACTATACCTCCAGTCTGTTGAGTTTCCACATGCAGGATTTCTAAGCTGTTCACCAGAAGATGCTGCTTCAAATTCAGGCTTCCTTCACCTGGAACCACGCAAGTCATATGGAAAGAGGAAAAAAATACCAAAAAAGCAAAAGTCCAACAGTCTGTCAGAGAGCTAAAAGGGAAATCAGTTATTTTTTTCTAAAGGAAAACTTCCTTTGATTCATTTCCCTCCTTCCTCCTATTCTCTTCTCCTGCACCTCTTTCCTCTCAGTGAGTCAGCAATGTTCTTGTCCCCAGACTAAAAAAGAAAAATGTCATATTTGTGTTTATTTACATTCTTGCCTTCATGATACAATAATTAGCTTAGGTGACTCCTACCACATCTGTCAATTTGGAAACAATATAAACAAAAAGGATACTGCATATATTCAGGGGCAAGATCTGTTTTGGAGGAAGGCTGTTAACTATTTACTCTCTAGCTCAGTAGGGAGCAACTGGCCACTGTGGTGGGCAGGGTGGGAAACACCAAACACAACAACCATTCATTTAAAATACCAAGCCCAAAGCTTTTGCTGGAGATGATAATTAAGAGCCACTGAGAAACAGATTTTGGCTGAATTTTTCTTCTTTTCGGTCTCCTTTCCTGTACTTTACCAGAAGACATTTGGGTGGTGATGACAGGACATGCCAGACTCCAGCAGAAGTAATAACGGAAAAATCCAGACTGGAACAACAGCCTGACAATGTTGTCTTACCCCGGCTGACAAGCAGATACTTCAACCAGGGAGACAATACTGTAATGACTTTTGAGACTTAATTAATTTAGCCTGAGATCTGGGTTTCACTTTCTAAACAGCAAACCCCTTCAAGTTACAAAGTGCCTTGAATTTCCTTAGAAAAAGTTGAAGAAATAGGCAGGGCATTTGCACACAGCAACCTCGCAGCAGAAAGTATTCACCAGGAAGAAAGGCTGGGCTTTGGCTGCGTGGAGTTGTTGCGGATAGAATGACCTAGGTAACGTTTTGCTGCTCGCCTTGTTTATTCCTGCATCGACCTGCAGCCAAACTCAACGTGTTCGACTTCCAGTTCAGATGCAAATCCAGGAAATTTCACCCGTAACGCCAGCCTTTTAAAAAACGCTCGTATATTCTTGTAACATCTGTGAGGTCCTGACACGGTAGCGCTCTGAAGGCCTCCTGTGAAGACCTACGTTTGCCAAAACTGAAATAAACTATTAGGTCAGTGATACATTCATGCAGCTGAGACCACTGGCACCTCTGTGAAGAATAACTGTGGGCACTGACAACTTCACTCCGTGGTTTCAGGCCATTGTTTGCCTGTTGAAATGTTATAAATGAGGGCTTGGAGGCAGGTCCCATGGCTGAGAGGGGAGAAAGAGGGTTTTGATTTCCAGGGTCAACTTGTTCCTTTACTGAGGAAAGGTGGTTGGAGCACTTCAGAAACAAGAGGAGAGAGCAGGTTTGGGCATTTTTTCATACAGAAGTAGCCCCAGGTTGTTGGTCAAGAATTCTATTAGTTGAGGGCTTAGGTGGGAAAACTTTCCTGGCTTGGAGTTGCTTCGGTTTTTTTCTCTTCTGTGGAATAAAGTTGGATGTAAAGGGTAAAAGTAACTCCCTCCTGCTGCCCCAGGGGAGGTTAGGATCCGAGCTCCCTACATTCCCATATATATATATAGCATAGCTCTGAATTTTATTTCCTGACCACCATCACCAGGGAAAGCCCAGCTTGTATCTGAAGTGGGAAAAGTGGGACAGGATCTGAAGTTGTCTTGGATGGTAATTGCAGTGGGAGCTGGGGAGAACAGGGGCCCTGGGGAGGAGCCAAAACATGAAATGTAAAAAGCCTGGCTAGACAGCATCGGTCCTGCATTAGCTAAAACTTGTCATTTTAAACCTAATCTCAGCAGTCATGCTGTAGCACAGCATGGGTATCACCGCTTCCTCCCACGCTGGCCCTTCATCCCCTTTGCACTGGTGGTAACACTTCAAATACTGTCTCAGTCTGACAAATGCATTTTTGTTTTACGTCTTTCATTTGCGTATTAGATATGCCAGATATTGCACATTTCATGTAATACTTACTCATTTAGCAAGTCTGGTGAGATTGCCTGCTTTTCTGATAAATTATCGGGAGTTTTGGAGGCGGGACTACTCTCTAACTTAATACGATGTGTATTTAACTGCAATGTGTAAGACTTGTGGTCTTCCTTTCTGCTGCTGACAGTATACAAACAACACCTTTATTACTAGGGCTTCATAAGCAATACTGGGAACACTTTCATGACTGGCCCGCTTCACAAATAAAATAGGCACAAGAAATTACACAGAATTACCTCAAATAGATCTGGGAATAAGACTGAGATCCGTAATATGAAAAATGCAACCTTAAGCTACTTTGCCATATTGCTTTCCAAAGGCATGTGCTAAATAATAACCTTGGCTATGCTATTCATATCTGTAGCTCCATGAATGACCAGACTTAGCTATTGTGATACCTGGTCTCTCCTTCTTTCTCAAAAGCAGCTGTAGCCTACTGCCAGAGTGTATGTCTTGCCCCCATCTCAGAAGGTGCCCGTAAACAGACAATACAGTCATTTTATTTCCCCAAATATGCCTGCAAGGTAAGTGGAAGAGGCTGACATTTTTACATCTGAAGGCTCTTGGTTTAATCCCTGCTAACTTCCTAAATTAGGAAAATTACAGTGTGACTGTCTGAATGCATATGAACACAGTGGCTGAATAACTCACCAGTAATGCATTTACATAATTTCAGCGTGAAACCTTTGCATATTCCTGTGTTTCCATAGGGCTGGGTGGTGTTGTTTTAAGGCAGCAGAAGTATGCAAATAAAATCTTTGTAGAGCCCATAGAAGAAGGGAGGAAAGAAATGTGTCCTCCTTTCAAGCTTTCAAGGCCAAAGCATCGGTTGTCTATGACTTTATCTCTTCTCCTGTTTTCTCTCAAGTCATCTCCTTTCCACTCAACTCAGGACGCTGCAACTAAAGAACTCCCTTGACCAGTGCTCAGTCTTCATTATCCTTGGTTCCCAGTGCTCCTAGCAAGACCCCCTAAACCGAACTTCAGGTGCATGTTGTCAGATTTAAGTTTTGTTACAAAATTGCCTCTACCGTCACTTTTGCTCCTGTGTCTTCTCCCCAGTCACGGCTCCTTTGCCACCGAGATCATCTTGACATGGTTACCCTCATCTGCTCTCTTCAGCAGCCTCCTTTTGTCTTCTTCACTATAGCTGGACTCACCCCAGTGTAGAAGGCAGCCCATCACCTTCCTTCCTAAAAATCCAGTTATTTAAGAGTTCTGCGAGAGCCAGCCCATACTTGGTGTTATCTGTATCTCCATATGTGTAGCATGCAGACTAGTGCTAGCTGTTTCAGTAAGGAGAGCAGAAATACAGACCATACAGTTAGTGAAATGTCCCACTGCCTCCTGGGATCTCCTTTCAGGCTGGAGTAGGAAACTTTTGGGAAATACTTGTGCAAGGGTTCTCTTAACTCTCGTGATTAAAACATTAAAAGGAGTTTCAGATAGGTGGGATGCCTCCTAAGTACCCTGGAATTTCTCCATTAAAGTTCAAATTTTGTTAAATGGCCTGAGATGGACACTTCAAAGTCTTTTCTTCAGGTACTCATGCTGCAGAAAAATGTTAATAGGAGATCTTTGCTCCTGCTTTTTTCTTGGTTTTGATTTCTGTCTTTCTTTACTTCCCTTCCCTGGTTGTAACACCATAGCTGCTGTCTTTGAGGAAGAAAACACATGTTGGCTGGGTTTTTTTGGCTTCTGCTCCAGCTTTCTTGCCTTCTAAGCCTCTTAAACCTTGTCCTGCACTGAGGCTTTGTAGCTGCTCTGGTGATAATAAACCATCATACAGTTTCATTATGTTCCATCATAGTGAAACAGGTTTTGTCTCATGTAAGGCAAATATTTGCAAAAGGAGTGGGGAAAACGCAGCAAGTTATGAGCATCATGTAAGGATGCTGTTGGGGGAGGAAGAAGAGAGCAGCTGTTGGAAAGAACAGGAGGTGGTGCAGAAGAAGGAGCAAAGGAGACCTGATATCACCTTTTTTTATTTTAATCTGGGAGTTGTAAAACAACAGTATGTAAGGAGAAGTGAAGTGTAAATGCAAGCCCAGAGAAGAAGAGAGTGCAATGATAGGAGAACGTGAGGAGAACACCAGAAATGTGAGAGGGAAGACAGGGTATTCCAGCATTAGCCAGTCTCCACTGAAAACCCTATTCCATCCTGTATTGTGTTAGGGACAAACTTTTCTAAGTCATATCTTTATATTGCTATATTCATATTAAGTCTGCTGCCTCCCTGGAGCTCGGATCAGAGACATCACCAGGAAACTCCCTAGTCTGGTGCGGACCTCAGATTATTGCCCACTTTCTCTTATGAAGGTGGGCAGTGATGAGGTGGCTAAAAGAAGCCTAAAAGCAGTCCAAAGGGGTTTCGGGACCCTGGGGCAGTTGGTTGAAGGATCAGGAGCTCAGGTCATATTTTCTTCAATCCCTTCATTGGCAGGAAAGAATATGGAAAGGAACAAGAAAACATGCCTGATGAACATGTGGCTCAGAGGCTGGTGCAAACAGTGGAATTCGATCATGAGGAGGTTTTCACAGCGCCGGGCCTGTTGGCAACAGATGGAGTCCAGCTTTCTCAAAAGGGGAAAAGGATTCTCGCCAGTGAGTTGTCCGGGCTCATTGAGAGGGCTTTAAACAAGGTTCAAAGGGGGAAAGGAATAAAAACAGGGTCGCTAGAGATAAGCCTAGGAACATAAGGCCAAACTTGGAACCGCAATCAATAGCCCACCTCAAGTGCATGTACACCAATGCACAGTATGGGCAACAAACAGGAGGAGCTGGAAGCCGTGGTGCGGCAGGATAGCTGTGACGTAGTTGCCATCAGAGAAACATGGTGGGATGATTCTCATGACTGGAGTGATGCAGTTGGTGGCTACAAGCTCTTCAGTAGGGACAAGCAAGGAAGGAAAGGAGGTGGGTGGCCTTGTGTGTTAGGGAATTGTGTAGAACTCAGCAACAGGGATGATAAGGTGGAGTGCTTGTGGGTAAGGATGAATGGGAAGGCCAACAAGGCAGACATCCTGCTGGGGGTCTGTTACAGACCACCCAAACAGGATGAAGAGACAGATGAAGCATTCTACAAGTGGCTGGCAGAATTCTCATGATTGCTGGCCCTTGTTCTCGTAGGGGACTTCAACTTACCAGTCGCCTCCTGGAAGTACAACACAGCAGAGAGGAAACACTCTAGGAGGTTCCTGGAGAGTGTGGAAGATAGATAACTTCCTGACACAGCTGCTGAGTGAACCTACTAGGGGAAGTGCTTCGCTTGACCTGCTGTTTACGAACAGAGCAGGACTGGTGGGGGATGTGGTAATAGGAGGCCATCTTGGGCTTAGCAAACATGAAATAGTAGACTTCTCGATTCTAGGTGAAGTAAGGTCAGCAAGACCACTACCATGGGCTTCCGAAGGGCAGGTTTTGATCTATTTTGGACACTGGTTGAGAGAGTCCCTTGGGAGACTGTCCTCAAGGACAAAGGTATCCAGGAAGGCTGGTCAACCTTCAAAAAGGGAGTCTTAAAGGTGCAGGAGCGGTCTGTCCCCATGTGCCATAAGAAGAACTGTCGGGGAAGATGCCTGGCCTGGCTGAACTCTTGGGAGTGTTCACCGGAACTCAGGGAAAAAAGCAGAGTTTACTACTCCTGGAAGAAGGGGCAGGCAACTCAAGAAGAGCACAGGGATCTCGTAAGGTCGATCAGGGAGAAAATTAGAAAGGCTAAAGCCCAACTTGAACTTAATCTGGCCATTGTCGTGAAAAACAACAAAAAATGTTTCTACAAATACACTGGCAGCAAAAGGAGAGTCAAAAAGAATCTCCATCCCTTATTGGATGTGGAGGGAAATGTAGTGTCAAAGACGAGGAAAAGGCTGAGGTACTAAATGCCACCTTTGCCTCAGTCTTTAGGAGGCAGAGCCGTTACCAGCCCCCCGAGCTGGAAGACAGGGATGGAGAGCAGAATAAATCCCTCATAATCCAGGAGGAAACAGTTAATGACCTGCTATGCCACCTGAACACTCACAAGTCCATGACGCCAGTCGGGATTCATCTGAGGGTACTGAGGGAGTTGGTGAAGGAGCTTGCCAAGCCAGTCTCCATCATTTACCAGCAGTCCTGGTTAACAGGGGAGGTCCTGGAAGACTGCAGACTTGCCAATGTGACGCCTATCTACAAGAAGGGCCAGAAGGAGGATCTGCGGAACTACAAGCCTGTCAGTCTGACCTCGGTACTGGGGGAGATTATAGAGCGGTTCATCTTGACTGAGCTCACACAGCAGGTACAAGACAACCAGGGGATCAGGCTCAGCCAGCATGGGTTCATGAAAGACAGGTCCTGCTTGACCAACCTGATCCCATTCTATGACCAGGTGACGTGTCTAGTGGATTAGGGGAAGGCTGGGGATGGTGTCTACCCAGACTTCAGTAAAGCCTGTGACACGGTCTCCCACAGCATTCTCCTAAAGAAGCTGGTGGCTCATAGCTTAGACCAATAGAGTCTTTGCTGGGTTAAAAACTGGCTGGAGGGCAGAGCACAGAGGGTTGTGGTAAACAGAGTGGAGTCTGATTGGCGGCCGGTCACAAGTGGTGTCCCCCAGGGCTCAGTCTTGGGTCTGGTCTTGTTTAACATATTTATCAATGATCTGGATGGGCGGATTGAGTGCTCCCTCAGTCAGTCTGCAGGCAACACTAAGTTGGGTTGATCTCCTTGAGGGTAGGAGAGCCCTGCAGAGGGACCTGGACAGGCTGGATCAATGGGCTGAGGTCAATTGTATGAGCTTTTACAAGGCCAAGTGCCGGGTCCTGCAGTTAGGTCTTAACAACCCCAGGCAGCACTACAGGCTTGGGGACAAGTGTCTGGAAAGCTGTCAGGCGGAAAAGGACCAAGGAGTGTTGTTCAACGGCCAGCTGAATATGAGCCAGCAGTGTGCCCAGGTGGCCAAGAAGGCCAACAGCATCTTGGCCTTTATCAGGAACAGCATGGCCAGCAGGAGTAGGGAAGTGATTGTGCCCCTGTATTCAGCACTGGTGAGGCAGCACCTCGAGTACTGTGTTCAGTTTTGGGCCCCTCACTGCAAGAAGGATACAGAGATGCTGGAGCGTGTCCAGAGAAGGGCGACAAAGCTGGTGAAGGGTCTAGACAAGTCTTATGAGAAGCGGCTGAGGGAGCCTGAAGAAGGCTGAGGGGAAACCTGATAGCTCTCTGCAGCTCCCTGAAAGGAGGTTGTAGGGAAGCGAGTGCTGGCCTGTTCTCTCGGGTAACTGGTGATAGGACAAAAGGAAACAGCCTCAAGTTGCATCAGGGGAAGTTTAGATTAGATATTAGGAAAAACTTCTTCACTCAAAGGGTTGTCCAACATTGGAACAGGCTGCCCAGGGAAGCGGTGGTGTCACCATCCCTGAAGGTGTTCAAGGAGCCTGTAGACATGGCGCTTGAGGACATGGTCTAGTGGATATGGTAGTGCTGGGTTGGTGGTTGGACTAGATGATCTAATAGGTCTTTTCCAACCTTCGTGATTCTGTGATTGTGTATATTATTTTTTATTTAATGGGTTTTTGGAAGGGTTAGGGGAAAAGTTTGCCTGCCCCAAGACTCACTGAGGCAATGGGGTGAGCTGTATATGACTACAAACATCCTGCTGGTGGAGAAGGATCTAACATCTCCAGGAAAGGATGGGAGACAGGAGACCTGAGCCTGCTCCATCTCTCTGCCTCCCAGCCAGCGTGCGGTTCTGTTCTACCATATTTAACACATGTACCATACTTGTTTACAGTAGCTCATCGAGCTAGAAGGAGAAATTGTTTTGCTGTGATAAGCAGTAATTATAGAAACCACCTTCAAGTAAATTGTTAAAAAGCTATTCAGTTGTATGGCATATTTCCCTATTTGTATGCATTTCACTTTTCACTTGTCGCTAAAAAATGTGATTCCAACTCCTTGATTTAAAAAAACAAAGTAAAAGGAGAGAGCTGTCATCGGAGCTTAAAACTAATTTGACTTTCTTTATTTGATTTTTTTGAGTTTTGATGGATTAGAAGTTTAAGAAAGGATGTGAGCTGCTCTGCCCCCGTAAAGTCTATAGTAGTTCAAGGCCTCCAGCTCTTGCCCCATCTGTAACTTTCAAGCAACAGGTTACTTAAAAAAAAAAAAAAAAAGTAAAATTTGGCATTGAAACGGGAAATATGTGAACCTGTCACAGTAAGCAGTCTCAAAGGGCAAGCTGCTTTGCAGGAGCTAATTAACCTTAGGAAATAATTACACAAATATGCAAATGTTGTTTAGATAATTCCATGTGTTATCAACTCAGGTAGTCCATCATAACTGCAGACCTTGCAGTGTCTAGGTGTTAGAATCTGGCATAGTTGATAAGGCTTCGGTTGCTGCATCACTTCAGCTTGGTATTTAACAATTAATGACTGTGATATTACATTAGTAAATTCAACCTGTTTTTTTGAATGCAACAGAACGTAACACCGTATTCACCGTGTGCACACTGCTTATCTGCGTATTCCTAATGGCTCCAGACATTAAAATGTTATACACCTCTCAACTCCTAATGCTAGCAGTATTGGAAGAAATGACAGGCCATAATCTGTGGTCTGTTACTCTGCTTTCTTACACAATGGATGGCCCGATAATTTACCCACAATCATTTCAGGGACTTAAAAACTATTAGAGAATTTTAAACCTGCAAGGAGGTTTTCTCTAAGAAAAACCTCTTATTGGAACAAGACAAGGAGCAGCATTTTATACAAGCGCTTTTCTCTCGGCGTTGCATAGACCCCGAGATGACGCAGTCACGTTCTTGGTGTGAGGCCCTCCCCAAAACCGAGCCTAGCTGGGCTGTGCTTAAGCAGCCCAGGACATCCCTGACCCATGCCAGGACTTGGGTCGAGGCTGAGCAGATCGTCAGTCAGCAACCACTTCCCTACCGCAAGCTGCTGCTTCAAGCTGCTGTAGGAGAGGTTCTGGCCCTGGGATATTAAATGGCTTCCAGTATATGAGAAACGTGCATTTATTAATCATTGTCATATTTCATAGACTGTACTATTAAACTATTTGATTAAACTTTTGATATTAAAATGAAAAGCTCCATATTAACCATTCATGCTCATTTTTCAAGCAATCACTATTTTGTTTTTTAACGTGAAGCAGTTTTATACATAGTTAAGAGATAGTGTTTAAAAAACACTGGGGAGGGGAAGAAAAGAGGAATCTATTCTAAGAAAAGAGGAATCTGTTCTTAAACCAGTATTTGTGAATACTCACCCCTTCCCCATGAAATTTCATTCTATTTGCAAATGCTTAAGGATCATTTCTCGTTCAAAAGGAGTATGTCCATGTGGCAAGAGCATCTTTTTGATTAGCCCCATGCAGCTGTCATTAACTAAATCAGAACCTACTATCTGCCTAGGTATATTCTATATTACTTTTCCTGGATGCCCCTTTTATATCAGGTTCCGGGAATGTGTGCCTCCTCTAGCATTCAGGAAAAGGAGTAAATATAACATCAGCAATCTCAATGCCTTGGCAATACTTGTGTTAAAGGATTTTAACCACCTTTATCACCAAGGCAATCTTCAGTGGGATTTGCTGCATGCAGGTATGACAGGATCTCAATATCAGATATCTCCGTGGCACTGGTGGTCACTGATGGCAAATGAGGTATATTCGCTCTACTTTTATCAGTGCAAAGGAGTAAAATACAATAGTCATTAGGAAAAGAAACAGACTTATTTTCATTTATTAGCAAACTACAGGGTAAATCTTACCGATAATATCCATTAAAACCAGAGGCAGGTAAGATTTTGCATGATGGGGGCACAGGCGGAGGTTGCACCTTCAGTGCTTAGAGCCTCCCCTCCATTCTCCACCCAGCTCCATGCAGCTGGGGTGCAGGAGCGGAGTCAGGAGGTACCTGCTCTGCAGCAACCCGACAGTCCGGGGTTACTTGGCATCGATTAAGCATCACACAAAAGGCCTTTTTCACATGACATGGTTCTCCTTTTTTTTTTTTCCCCTCTAATTATTTCTAATTATGTATATTGGGAGGCAAGGGGTAGATTTTCTGACAGATGAGGATCCACAGCTATGACTTCCCCACCTCCAAAACATCAGACTGCTTATTTAGACACAGAAGTACTGGTTACAGCTGACAAACCTTCAGCAGCTGGATATTTAAGCTCAGGTTTTCCAGCACCCCCCCATCTCAGTGTCTTTCACAAATGTGGGGGCATTCAGCCTCAGCTGCCTTCGGAGGTGCATAGCATGATTTCTCCACTCCTTTCTCTACAGTCGTATCGATAATTATGTAAAGCATGACCAAGAGGCCCCCAGTTTATCAAATAATTTTACAAGTGCATTGTATTTAGCTGCAGTGAAAAGAAGGAAAGCAACAGCTGCCTGAAACTGTCACCTTTCATACTGAAACTGCAGTATCCTGCCCCATAATTTAACCCCGGTCAGGCGGCGGAGGTTAATCCCTGGGTCCTCGTGGACCCAGCGCAATTTGAAATCCTAAGGAAACCATCCATATTCTGCAGCCGGCGGTGCCCGCTTCCGCAGCCAGATGTTTCTTGTATGGACACGGCACCGGTTTATTCTCCGTCCAAGTTGTTTAAAATATGGGCTTCATACAAGGAGGAAAATAAGCAGATGCTCTGAAGAAAGAGCTTTTCTCCTAAACATACACGACTCCTCCGAACTCCTTTTTGCACATATTGTGTGTTTCTTATCTTGTTTAGCGTTTAGCTGAGTATGTACAGCAACACAGTTTATCCTGACCTTTTATGGTGGTTTTTTCACCAGTAACAAAGGAAACTGTAGTTATAGTCTATATCTCACTTGTTCTAGCTCATTTATTTTTGCTTTTGTAAAATCCTATAGACTCTTTGCACTGGACTCTGAAGCAGTGCAGTTAATGATTTACTAGACCACTGTTTATGCTTTAATTGGTGGAAGGTTTTCTGGGGTGAGTTTCTGAATCCTTCAGAAGCTTCTCGCTGCTGCCTTAGTCTTGTAGAAACCCTAAAATTGTGTGCTTTTCCCAGCAACATGTGGAATGATAAATACCTGAAAATGCAGTGTTAACCAGAAACAACCTCTTACTTTTGTCAGAACATTAAACCAGTGTTATGTACCTGTACAAAAATTGCTGTTAGGAGAATTAAGGTAACATTATTATTTAAAAACAAGTATATTCTGAATATTTAACAGAAATAAATCTTCTAGATGATAAACTAGTCATTCTAAAACTCTCCTGGTGTTTTAATGTGCCTTTTCCACAAGTATCATTATTAGAGTATATCACTTTTCCATAGGAAACTCCAGTTCAAGTTGTCCTTCAGCTTTATCTTAATAACTGGTCTGTCAATCATATTTTCTTTATGAAATTTCTTTTGAAAAACTTCCCTCTTTCCTCACAAAGGGAGGAGTCTTTACCTCCTTTACCTATCTCTACAATCAAATTTTAAAACAGGGTTGAAAGAAAAAGAGCCCTTTCTCAGGCTGAGGTGGTATATAATAGTTGATACATAATTAGTTAAAACTGTGTTCAGTCATAGTCAATCAAGAACAGAATCTGCCCAGGATTAAGAAGAATAACTTCAGTGCTTTTTGGCAAATTTGATAAATATGTTTTAATCGCTTCTACATTAGAGAAAAAAAAAAAATTAAAAGCACATAATTGTTTTAAAAGCTTTGGGTCCAGATCCATGAAGATTTGTAGCCATCTCACTCTTATTTAGGAAATCGGGCATGAGAATAGAAGTAAAAGCCTAAACCCACCACTTTATTTAGTTGTCTGTCTTCCCCTTGATTTTAGGCACTCATTAGGGGTTTAGCTTAAAATCCCAAAACTGAGTTTCAAAGTAGGACTAAGACCTAAGTCACTCAGTGTTCTTGGTAAAGTCACAGTAATTCACACTGTGTAATTAGCATCTCTGGATTGCCAGTGGCTTTTGCTGGTTTGTACTTTATTTTCCCCAAGGAACCAAGGGTTTTGTGGTCTGCATCTAGGTCACTGGGGGCATGAAGTTGTTGCTGGAGCAGAGCAAAGGGGAAAGGGATGCAAATTTTGGAGTGATGTGACCTGAACTGACCAGCTCTTTCTGGCAGAAGAGGAAAGTGCCTGACATGCTAGAGGTGTGAAATCCTAGTGGGGCAGGGAAGCCAGCACAGCATCTTGTCACCTGAGACTAGACAGATTTGTAGTTACAACACGGACAACTTGAGAAATAAGTAAAATATAGTGTGGTACGCGGCTTTCCGAGAGCTTCTAAAGTAGAGGTGGGAGTGTACAACCCCGACGTTTGAGGAGAGTGCACTGAAATCAGTGTTAATCACTCGAGTGCCTTCAGTGACTCTAACACTGACTGACGTTCACGAGTTCTTGTTCAATCATAAGAAAAAGCACTCCCCTAACTACCAAAGGCTCCAAAATAATGGCTAATATGTAAGCAGTCAAGAGGTGTTTCATCTGCACTGTATCTCGTTGTCTGCAGTTGCAAAAATAGCACAGTTGCAAAGACCATAATTTTAATCTTTGGCAGATTTCTGTTGGCCTATAATATGAAAAAATTGTAAAGACTGAAATTATATTGATATTGTTCCTACTTGTTTTTATTTGTTTTATCAGACTAAGGCTTAACTACTTTAAACAAACCATCAGTGAACAAACATTTGACAAAGAGTTGTCAAAAGAATGAAAATCAGAGCAGTGGCTCATAATTTCTTTGAATGCCTCTGTTTAGCTGAATTGCCATCATGGTATTTAGACAAAATTTTGCAGATGCATAATTTTTGTTGTTTTTATTAAAATAAGCCACAATAAAGCAACAGTTTTACTGCCTTTAAATTGCAATCTTAAATTTCTTTTATTTAGACAAATGAATCTGGTTTGGGTTGTGGGTTGGTTTTTTTTATATACTAGAGCATATTCATCTGAGGTTTGTTTTAACAAAACGTTTTAACATATAGGAACACGTTGCTTTTAGACAGAATTGCCAGTTTTTAAAAGGTAATTGTCACAAACGTAATTTCTTTCCACAGGATAATGGATCTCCTGAAGAGCATGCAATTTATGTATGGGACCATTTTATTTCCCAGTCAGCTGCTGAGAATGTGTTTTTTGTTGCTCACAGTTATGGTGGACTTGCCTTTGTAGAGTTGGTAAGTGTGACTTCTCCACTGCCTTCTTTCCTGAAGTCTTTCACAGATTTTCTGAATTCTCTGTGATCACTTTCCTGAGAGCAGCCAATTAGGAGCAACTTTGTACCCATGGTCAGATACAGATCTGTGAGGATTTCTTTGCAACTGGAAGGTCACTGCATTTTTCTTGGGGTTTGAATTAGACAAGAAGGTCCCATGTGTGCACCAACTTGAAAGACCATGGGAAAACAGAAAACGTTGGATCCTCCTTGTCCATTCTGTGTACCTAAAGGCAGCACTCCATGAGTTTCTGCTCTGAGGCAGAAAGACTGGAAGGGAAGACTGAGAACGAGTAAGAACAGTTTTAAAGAAAAGTCATGTTAACAAATGTGCCTTTTTGTATACAGATTGGAACTGAAAATGAGGGAAAATTTGTGGGGTTTACCCAATTCTGCAGTTTTTCCATGAAAGTCTGCAGCAGTTGCTGGGAATACTTTTTAGCCATTTATTAGGCTGTGGATAAACCCTGTGGTGATGTAAGGTAGGGAGGACTCTGCAGCCCTACCCTTGATGCTCGGATGGCTAAACATCCAGTTTGAGAGACTGCCACCCTTTTCTCTAAAGGCAAATTTGTTGCCCCCATCTGGTGTATGAAGTTGCCTGTTGAACTTGTATACTGTTCTTTGGGTGTAGCTACAGTCTCCTCACTTAATTATTAAATGCTGGTGTAATCATGATGTGTTTTATTGGAGAAAACTAAAAAAAAAAAGTCGTGTTTATTGTGGAAATACAAACTGCAGAACACTGCACTTGGTTTCATAGACACAGGAATCAGCAGACATATGTGTACATCTTTTGTCTAGAACACATTTGTTTAGTCTAACTGAAAGTTAGTGAAAGTGGTTCTTGCCTGACCATAAGGTGAATGCCTTAGTTAAGAAAAAGCCTGCATGAGTGTTTTGGTCTTAATCCTGTGCTGCTCTAAGTAGCAAGAAGAATCCAGAGCAGGACCACTTGTATGACTTTAAGAACTTAAGATTTTTATTAATCCTTTCCATTTGTAGAAATTAAGGTCATTTTTATTTTCCCTGTGCTTCCAGAAGAGTATTTTTTAAATATGCATGTTGTGTACAGCTTTCAGACTTGAGAACAGTTCAGCTGATCATTTTCCATGGGTATTTTTTTACCCAGTCAGTAGTCTCAAAAGGAATTTTTTAAGAGACCAATTTAGTGAAGATGAGCAATTCCTTCTATAAGCACAATTTGGGGCAAGAAGTGGGTTGCGTTGCGTGTCCCTGTTGTTCCTCAGATGCAATGTAGAGTAGGGACCATCTCTTCAGCCTTGGCTTTCCTGAGCTGTGATTTTCAGCTGCCCAGGTTATTATTCTATTCTGCCTCATCTGTCCAAAGTGAAACATTAGCAGAATTTCTGTAGGTTTTGTAAAGCCGTGTTGTTTGGGTCGCCAGATGCCTACAGATACGTATGCTTAGCACAGGGTGGTAATCAAAATCAACTGGAGCGCTTCCTCAGTGCTTCCTAAACAAAGTGCTTATTCGAAGAAGGCTTGGAGAGTTTTTCCATCACATTTCCATCAATGGCTTGAGGTGGCATGGGTAACTGATGACCAATGTGTCATTCCCATTTTGCCTGTTTCTCTTGTCACACTGGTGGATATTTCTTCACTTTTGTTCTACTTTAATATGAAGCACACAGATGTTTCAGAACAAGACTTGACTTCTGACCTTGGGGCTTCCCGGGTCAGGGTGCTCAGGGCCTGTGAAATTATCACAAGCTGAGCTAAAGTTTTTATCCATCGCAGGAAGCAACCAGTAAGTAAGAAGTTAAAAAGGAGCTTTGTCAGAGAGACAAGATGGTCTCAGTAAGGGTCAACTTCTGTAGTCTGCTGTCTCTGCAGGAGATGCATGCCTGAGAGGAAGAATATAATATATAACCATTGGCACATCACATATCTGTCATGCAAAACTAGACCTGAGAAGTATATTTAATGTAGCCCGATTGTTGGGGTTTTTTAAATCAAAGGATACAAACACCTGGTTTGGGTAGAGGTGGTTTGATATCCGAGCTCCACTGAAAGCAGCTTAATTAAATAACACATACACTGAAGCAAATATCATTGAAATAAACCCTGAACTATTTTATCACAATATTAATCTGTAAGATTTTATTTTGTTATGATCTCCCTTCTCTTCAACTTTATATCCATATGGCACTTAGTAATTGCAAAGAGCTCAAAAAAAAAAGAAATGGAGCAGCTGATGGGCAATTACTGTCTTATGACAAATACATATTTGATCACTTTCTTTCCTGCTTTGTGTGGGGGAGATGATGAGGATGATAAAACAGCTACACCATATAGCAACCGTTCCACCTCTACACTTGCTATGCAAGAATTTTGGGTCAACTGATTCATAAAATTGTAGGTTACAGTAGGTATGGAGACCTGTTGCACAGCTGCTCGTTCTGCATCCTTGCCTCTTACAGGAGAGCAGTGTGAAGCATATGGCTTTAATCTGGAGTGAAGGTTTCTGCCGGCCCCTCTGCATTTTATTGTGCCCGCAGGGAAAAAGAAAACAAGAAAAAAAAAAGAGTCCAAAACCATTTCTGTTTCCAGTGAATATCTTTTAAATTCACTTTGCATGTTCAGTGCTGCGAGGTCTGTCCCGATCGTTTTGCAATCGTCTCAGTCACGGAGATTCCCCAGCTCATCACTTCGTCATGGTGCAAGGCTCTCGATGAAAACCTGACGCTCTGCTGTGAAGCAGAGAAACCCAACAAAACCTGGTATTAAGGGAAGACTCGTTCGTGGTAGTCCATACCGTCACATGGGAAGAGCCGCTGCTCTCCCGGTGGGGTGTGGGGAAGCGTTGAGCCTTGCAGGGGTAGGACACATCCCTGTGCCCCTTCATTTGCAGCTTCTAAAGGAGCTGGTGCAGGAAAAGCAGCTCTGCTCTGCCTCGTCCCTTTGCTCTGCAGGTTTCTGAAGCTGTGCTGGGACGTGGGCATGCTTTTTGGTGGGAAACGCAACGTGAAAAGACAGCAAATGTTACCATCGCATGTGGAATTCTTATAAAAGGAGGAGCATTTTTGTTCACTAACCATTGGTGACCAAAGCCGGCCTTCATTCCAAATTTCATCCCACCACAAAAATCAGTCAGTGGTCTGGAAGTCCTTCATTAAACACACCAGTAAAACTTGGCTGCAATTTTCAAGTACAGGCCACAGCATCTGACATTTCTATTGGTCTTCGCAGCTTTTTAATCTGCATTTTTGCATGTCTGTGATAGTGAGATGTTAAGGAAAACAGGGTGAGTCTATAATATCATGGTTGAATGCACAGAAACTGTTGCCCAGTTACTGCAAGGTAGGCACACCATTTCCGTACCTTGCTGGGTCATAGATTGCTAGGGGAATAATTGAAAGTGATGGAACATGTGTGGGAAGTAAACTTCCACCAATAAATGTAATTAGTTATATTGTTTATAGCTTGAGTTACAAATGCTAATCATAAACCATATGCTAAAATGTATCTTAATATTTAGTAATTAAAACTTTGTGTAATTGTGGCTTGAAATGAAATGTGCGTCTAATAATACCTACACCTAAATTACTTTTTGAATACAGAGCACTAAAAATAGTTGTTGGGTCACTGTGTTCTGCTAATTACCGATTCTGAAAAACTCAAGCCATGATTCATGAACACATCTCAGCTTCTTACTTCTGTTATCTCTTACACAGTGTAGTCGGGGATTTATTTTCAGAAGCAGCTTGCTGTAGTTGACGGTAAATTGTGGAACTTTCCCAACTTCTAGCTTATAATAATTTTATGAAATTTAACAGAAAGTGAGAATTTCAAGTTGATGGAGTCAATTTTATATTTAGTTTACAGAAAATAAGTTTCTGGTACAACGCCTCCTTTGAATTTTTCTGCCAAATTTTGTGGGTTTACAATTATTTTGCTCTAAAAAGAATGTTTTCCCTTGTCATTGCTTGCATGAAAGACCCGCGCAGGAGAAAAGATATATTGTGCCCCCCTGCCTACCTGAGTGCTGTGGCCATCCCCTGCAGATGTAATTACAGCATCAGGGCTTGGCTGCATGTAGAGGGGACAGAAAGGGTGGTCCTAGGATGCTGGGTGACATGTAAAATTAGCCATGTCCATCATTGTAAAACACACATGACAACTACTCATTTCGGAATCACAAGAAGAATTGTTAAATCTAAGCTTTCAAAATTGTCAATTAGGTATTCAGTATCCTGAGATTAAAAAAAAAAAAAAAGGATTTTGTGGAAGATTTCTCCTGTTTGCCTCCTGTATTCCTAAGACCTTAGGCTTTGCATTTTCAGGGGTTCTCTGAGCACCCTGTGAACCAAAATGTAGCTTTTTCGTTTACATTTTTTTAAATAATATCTTTCAGGAAAGAAAAAAAAATGCCAAATATCATGGTAATTGTGACAAAATTGTGAGAATCAGTAGTGGTATCTCTGTCTTACAGCACTGATACTGCTGTAAAAATACAAAGCGCATGGAGGAATGTAATATAATTAAATTAGGAGAAGGAAAGTAGGTTCATTGTCTCTGAGCCGATGAGAAACAATTCAATGTGGTCTTTGGTGGCTAAAATGTTGGATGTATATATTGACAATTTGCACAAAGGTGTAGATAAAAGTGCGTGTATGTGTGTGTGTATTTTTAGGCAGCTTTGTTATAAATGAGAGCCCTTAAAACACACTGTTCAAATTACTGTAGCCACTGCAGCATCCTAATTCCATCAAAACCAGACAATCTTGTCCATTTTAAATAATTTTAGGTCCATCATTTTGAGATACACTCTGCAATACACTGCCACTTCATTTTGTCGTATTGTGCTGAGTATGGTGAGGACCTGACCTAGACCTGATAGGTGCCATAATAATAACGATGATAAACGGACACCTGCTGAGCTACCTGGGAGTCTCTGTGGCTGCATCAGTATTCTGGCAGAGGCAAAATGCCATTTAAGAGCCTTAATGACTGGGCTGTGAACCTGTCATTAGCTTTTCATTAATTTAATTTCTTGCCATTTCAGATCGAATGGTTGGTTGTATTTGGCTTTTTATTTCTACATACTTACATAAATATATCCATCTATTCTTTTTTTCTTTTTTAGTTTAGCTCAAAAATTGATGAGCATATAGTGGGTACTGTGGATATGCAACTCTTAATTACCCTGGTTGATGTATTAAATCAAAATGCAAAAATGCATCTACTAATATGTGGCAGAAACAACACAAGATCTGTGCTGGTTGTAGGAAGCATGAGAGAGAGCTGGAAGTAGGGAGTTGAGAAGAAAAACACCTTGGTGGCCAAAAGATTCATATTGTGAAGAAACAAAGCAAAAATCACTGTGCTTCAAGGATTTGTGAGCATTAAACTAAAAAAAAAAAAAAAAAAAAAAAAAACCACACAAACAAGGACATTCTTTAAATGGTGAACGTCAACTGGCATGCTGTCTTGCAGGCTTACAGGGACCTGGGGTATATGTCCAGTCTCACCTAACTCTACCTTATTTTAGGTCTCACCTGTTTCTGTGTTGTACACTTAGACTAGCACCTCTTTGAGTCAGGTCTGACTTAGGTAGGGACACTTAGAAAAACAAGTCTTGAAGTACAAAAGAGGCTCTTAATTCCATTTGGTTATTTATTTCAGCTGTAATTCGTTGTGCTTCTTGGAAAAATGCTCATTCATCTGAAAAAGGTCAAACGAGAAATCAGGGTGGACAAGAGCTAATGGAGAAACAGCGGTGGATTGTATAAAAAGGGTTGGACAGGACTAGGGTCACTAGCCTTGGGGCAAACTTCTTTTAGTGTTTCTGTCACTGATGTGGGCACACAAAGTATGCGCTAATGAAGTCGGCTCCTGGCATCAAGCGGTGAATCACTGCTGGTATTCAGAAGTAGAATTTCTGCCTTAGTAGAAATTAAAGGAAACAATACCAACTTTAGGACACTCAGGAATTGACTTGCTGGTCGTCTGCATTTGAGTATGAAGAGTGATCTCAACCGGGAACAGCAGGGACAGAGAAGCCCCTGGAAATGCAGCTTCATCGCTGATGGCTGTAAGTGAACGAACGGCCTGATAATGCACCACAAGAGCCAAATGTGATCCTGTGATTTGTTCACTCTTTCTGTTCCAGGAAGGGAAATATTAATGCCGACCAGCATGCTGGTGAGATTAATGTGAGGTAATTTGAGACATTTGACAAGATTAACTCAGTCCGGAAGAGGTGTCAGTACGCTCAGGGCGATGGAGAGCCGATTTTACCAGAAACGATGAAGCATACGTGGACATGCTGTGATGTGGTGCCACATGGAGATGTCCTACCACCATGACCAGAATCAATATAGCTGTAGAAACAGTACACACACCTTCTAGGCTTATCAGTTTTAGTAACTATGTAATCTGCTAATGCTCTTCCATTAATTTTGGTAGCTCTTCAAGGAGAAGTTCAGCATCTATTCTGTGTTTGCTACAGAAGCAGTCTAAAGAGCATGGCTTGCTCAGCCTGGTGAAGGAAAGCTTAGAGGGATAGGTAGCACTCTGCAAATACATTAGGAGAGTAAACAGCAGGGAGGGAGAGACGTGTAAGCCGAAGAACAATGTTGGCACAGGAACAAATGGATTAAAACTGGTCATGAATAAATTGAGGGTGGAATTAAGGTCTCTCAGCGTTGGATGAGGAAGGCCTGTTTGGGAACAGGACTGGGGCAAAGCTGCTACCCAGCGTGACCCACGCATGGCAAGAGTTATGCGAGTAGTTGGCTGAGACCGTCGGTCCTTGGTATGACCCAGGAATATGTGTACCTGTGAAAGCCAGCGTTTGCAGGTGCATGTTTTCAGCAGTGAACAGTTGGACCCAGTTTGGATTAATTTTTTTGGAGTCAGCACCTCTCTGACTCCAGGCTCACTCCACTGGAAGCGCAGAGTTTGAAACAAAACCAGGTCAAACCCCCAAATACCAATGCTTGCAAACAACTTTTTTTTCCCTCTTTACTTGTTTTTAGAAGTAATGGACTCATTTTTGCTAATATTTTCTGAAAAGCACAAGCTTCATCTTGCGGTAGAAAGCAACAGGGATGGCAGATCCCACAGTGAGGGTTTGCAGCAGTAAGGAAATTAAATGATAGCTTGAGCAAAAAATACTGAAGTATCTCTAGTACGTGTCACTGCTTGCTGTACTGGGAGCAGCTTCTTGATCACATTTGCCTTTTGCTGATATGCAGAAAGTGTGGGTGTATAAACATACACATATATATACACTTATATGTATATATTGCCCATTTTAACACAGAGCAAATAAACATTCTAGGCCACTCTCAGCCTAAATAAATAAGCTGACAAGTGTACACAGTCATTGTAATTTCACTTGCTACCATTTATTGTTATTACCCATTTGCATTGCAGCAGCAGTCACATAGTACTGCCTTGTCCTGAAGACCTTGCAGTCTGGAAAGATCCTTTAATAGTGGAATGATGAACAATTACCAAGCAGTTCAGAGCACCATACCTGCATGTCCTTCTTCATTTTTTGGTGTTTCAGTTTAAATACCAAGTAGGCATCCCCTTCCTCAGTTCATCCCAGCCCTCTCAGCCTTGCTACTGGATGAGAGAAGAGGACGGCTGCAATGAAAGCTCGGTTGTTGGCCACGTCCAGAACAGGATCATGTTTTGAATAGTCATCCCTCCTCGTTACCTTGCTCTCGATAACTTCCTCAGCCTCATTACTTTTTGCTTCCTCTTAATCATTTGCTAATGTTATTTCTTATGCTTCACTCAGCTCAGGCCATGGTCTGAGTGTATGCCCTTTCCCCACTTCTTCCAGAAGGAGAAGGGCGATGTTTCATGGACTGGAACAATATACCGAGTACTAATTGCCAGCACCTCCCATCATTACTTTACATCTCATTGGCCCGTTCATATTAATTTTCTAGTTTGACACCAAAGTTGGAATGCTAATTATAAAGTGAACAAAGGACTGGAGATGGGTAAAAGTTAGGGTTACTTGAAAATCCAGTTACTTGGAAATACGTGTTTGTATTCTGTGAGATTTGGAGGTCAAAGGCACAGCACTGTCTGCATTTCCGTGCAGAGACTTTTATAGTGGTATGTCATCTCACTAGCTGTATATGTAGATAATTTCTTTGCTTTGTTTTAAATTCCAAACTCTAAACAGTGAACATTTATTTTTAGATTTTGGTATTAAGAGCTTTCATTTCTTTAGCAATTGTACTTCCATCCCCTTGTTCTCTTGTTGCCTAACTATATATAACTAGGTATTTTTTTATTTTGTATTCCTGTCTGAATTCAGTACTATTTGTCAACATTCCTCTGATAGTATGCTGAGAATTGAACTCTGTATTTTAAGTGCAGTTACATGGTTAGCTCAAGGTGAACTTCAGTAACTTTGTTCAACGGTGCAGCATTTTGGTCAATGCAGCCAAAATGGTGGTAGATTTGTTTTTTTCTGAAGTTTCTTTGAATTTGGTACCCACTAATGTTCATGAAACCCTCAGAATATTTCAGTGCTTTCAATTTCCCTTTCTCTAGTGATACCAAGTGTAATAGATTACTTTTTCCCCCCTCAACAATATTTTCTCACATTCTTCGAAATTAAATCGAGCTGCATTATGGCCCTCGTTGCGCAGGATGGCAGACTAGATTGTCGTAACTATTCCTTTTGTGCTACAGGTCTGTGAATCTTGGAAGCTCATTTTGTCTTTTTTTCATGCCTTACTTCTCTTGGCAGTTTCTCCTGCTTTAATGTCACCTGCAAATTTAATTAATTCCAGATCATTAATGAAGATGTTAAATAAAACCATATTTGGCATCTATCCCTATATCTGACTAGAAACTTCTTCTGGCTCAATAAATTCCTTTGTTTGAGTATCCTTTCCCGCATTGTTTCAACTGTTTTAAATTCTGCGAGACGGTGTACTTATCAGTCAGTTTATTTTTCATTTCAAATTCCAGCTTTGAAAGAGAAAAAAAAAAAAGCCAAAGCACAGGGCTGTGTTCAAAGAACATGTCGCTCGTCCTTTCAGTTGTGCGGATAAACTTCAGCCCTTGAGCCTGTCAAAGCTGATGGGGCGATGTCTGTATGAAACCGTCTCCTTAAAATGTGCGAAATACACCATTCATCCCAAAAGTTGACTCCAGGATCCAGGACAACTGGATTTCCTTAGTTTCTTCCCTAGCTATTGATTTCCTGACTGGTTGCCCAAAATTCCCAGAAGGTACAAGTTGTCATTGCTAGATCTGCACTGCCGTAGAGGTGTTTTCTGTTTAAACCATCTCATACTCATCAGAGCTCTTCCGGGCACAGGGGAAATTAATCAACGGTAATGAGAGACAAATCATTTGTCCTGAACCTCTGCGTTCCTGAAATTGCACGTTTTTGCCTTATCTCCACTGCTTTGTTGGACACTATTTCAGTCCATCTCCAGTTTTGGCTCTCTGTGGTGAATTCCTGAGGTGCTGGTATACATACTGTCCTGCCCAGAGACCTGCTGTATAAATAAAAAAACCCATTTCCTTTTTTCCTGGACAGACCTACTAGCTCTTCACCCCATCCAGGCTGATCTTCAGACTTTGCCACCTTAATCTTGTAAAATCTCCTAGGAATGCACTTTTTCCTTTTAATTTTGTTTAATCCACCTCTTTCTGGGTCTTAACATCAGGTGCATCTTTTTGCTGTGGCACGCACCCCTCCATTTCCCTCATCCTCTGCAGATGCCTCTTTTCTGACAGTGGTGCATCAGGACAAGTAAAAGGAATTTTTAGAACACCACTTTAGGCAGATGTGGTCATTACATCCATGAGTGGCTGTGAATTGGGCTGACTAGAGGTTGAACCAACAAGAGTGCTGCAGGGGTTTTATTTATTCCCCAGCAGATACAGTATGAAAAACACTGGCATTTTATTTAACATTCTAGGTTGTTACTTATCTCTCTAGATTTTTTGTAAGAAAAGCTTAATACTGAAGATTTTATATGACATCATCACAATCTAAAGGGATTGCAGTTCTGAATGTATCTATGTGAACACGAATAAAGAAAAAAAGTAGGAGTTTTGGACGTGTTTATCCAATGAAGATAGTGGGAAAATCATACATATTATTCCCTGACAGGTTTTGTGGTGCATTTAGATTATTTTATCTGAAATATTAGGCTGTTGTATATTATGAGGGGTTTTTAACAGGAAAAAAAAAAAATGTTCTCTGTTACTTTTTCCCACGTCTGTGACATGATCTTACGCTGATAAGACTACACAAGTGTATTGTGTTACTGTTAATTTAAATGTTAATTATGATGAAAAGTATACGTATGGCTTTTGTGTGGAACAGTAGAGATTTTACAAGACTTTAAGACCCGGTTTAGTGGATCAACCAGGGGAACTGCAAGTTAATAATATATTAGGCATTGCAAATCCAGGTGGAGTAAGAGGAATCCAAACATACTCTGGTGAAAGAAGCTCTAAAACTGTGGTACTGTTAGAAGAAGATGGAATTTGCATTTTATCCTAGAACTTTCTTTAATCTAGTGAAGATGTGTTACATAGCTCTTTCAGTAACATTAGTGAAGTATTTTAATATTAATAATAGCATGACTACCAATGTTTAAATGTTAAAATAATCCTATTTAAGGGCTTTGCTTGAATGTGATAGGAAGTAAAACTATGTAAGTAGATTTTGCACGTAAATTCATTGAGAAAATTGTGCTTTTTAGTACTGCAGAACTGAGCTGAGATTTTAACGCAAAGTGTCAGAGCACAAAAGTAAAATTTCATAAATAAGTGGAAAAAAAGTTTAATTAGTTATTTTTCTGTCTTTTCTATTTTGTGAGGCAAATTAAATGTAACAGTGAATCTCAGTACCCTGCAGAATCAGGATACAAAGTGCATGAGGTTTTTACAAGCTTGATTAAGCCAAGGCATTTTATTTGCTTGTCAATATCTGGATTATATTTTGTCCTGGGTTGGCTCTAGGCGTCTGACAGGAATATTATACCTTTGTGCTATGAAGTTAGGAGCCACTAGTGATCTTTAAAAGTGGAGTTTCTTCAGAGGAAAAGTTTTTGCAGGCTTTTTTGCTTGTTCCTTCATCCTCCTCCTTTCTCTTCCCATCCCTTTCCCAAGAACAGATGCTGAATAATGTTTAGGAAATCATTCCCCACAAGTCTCCGTGGGAAGACTTGTTATTTTAGCAATTTTGAGGCAGTTACCAAGTAGTTGGTGATCGTGCATAGTCCTGTGCTCAGTAATACTGCTTTGTGCACCTCACCAAGTTTTATTCCAATTTGGAGTGCTTTTGAAGTATTAGTTGCTATATGTCAGCTGCTTTGCTTAAGAGCCAAAGTATTTCTTTTAATTCCTTTAAAACATAGTCTTAAACAGTTGAGGGTACAAAAAATATAATTACAATATTCATTGGCAGGATAAATTCCATTCAACAGAGTGGTGGTTGCGATGTTGGATCTCTGGTATTGTAATTCTTGTAAATGATAACCCTTTTATTTTTTTCCTACATCACCCAGTACTCTACTGAGTAGGTTTTAAAAAAAAATCAAAATAATGACACAAAACCTCAGCCACCCCTCTCTCAGTCCCTACCCCCGGCGGGCACATAACTTCCAGCGTTTTACAAGGTGTTAAAGTACAGCGATTATATTTTCTCAGCCTTAAAAAAAAGCATTGTTAATTTAACCCTCAGTAATCTCGTTTCACTCGCTGTCTACAGCCCCGGCAGATTTTTTTAAACCAGCTGTTGAAAATAACCTAGTTTAAAGAGTTCACGGCTGAACGTGAGGGATTCATCATTATATATTTACTGTCTCAGGCTGATATAGCTGTAAGGTTTTTCAGATGCCATTGATCTATTGCGCATGTTCCCTCCCCGGGTTGCAGGACGTGCTTCTATTTGCATAAGGCCCTGGGCAAGGTTCTTTCTTGCATTGATTGGCCTGTCCAAGGGAGCCTGATGTGCTCCTGCATTGATCACCCTGTCTTTTCTTGGAAGGCAGTGTTACGCCGAGTTCATCTCAAACATTCTAGGGAGAAGGGAAAACTTTACTGCAGATGTCTCAATTTTATTCAGATGTTCCTTTGAGTATAGGCCTTTCCTTTTTTTTTTTTTTCCCCAAGTATTTTTTCCTTCTTTTTTTTTTTTTCTTTTTTTTTTTTTTTTTTGTATTTTGGATGTGTTTCCGCAGTTATAGCACAGCATAGACCGGAGTGTACTGAAAAACTATGTTAAATAAAATCGACGTTATGTACACCATTTATTCCATGCTGTGGGGTTTTTTTAAACAATGCCTATAGCTTCCAGCAAAAATCAAAACTACTCTGTCTTCAAAGAGTTTGCAATTATAAGTGGAGACTTAATCTAAGACTCTGTGTGCTGGTGTCTTTGCTTAGATTAATATTGTCAGCTTGCAACTTGCGTGATTTGTACGGAATTTTCTTCAGTCTTACCATGTATTTTAAAAGGGCATCTCTGGAATAAAAATGTAGTTGGATTTTGGTTTCCTAGAGGTGTACTTAAAATGAATCATGCAGGTAAATCACTGATTAAAGATGCACATCAGCTCTGTGTTGATCGGAGAGGACAAATACCTCCTTACGATGTCCTTGTTGTTACCGAGGTCGTACGTCCGGGGCTGGCTTACAAAACCCAGGTTTGGCAGCCGGGCTGTTGGGTTATAGGGGATGGAGCTTTTCAATGTCTCCTGCAGTAACAACCCATATTCAGGAGCTCTGAAATCCACCGCTGCAGTTTCTGAGAGCCACATATTTGCCTACATGCCTAATTATGGGAAAGATGCCTGTTACTATTGTCCACCAAATGTAATTCTGTGGTCAGAAAAACATGAGACGCATACGGGAAACCATAGGTACAGGTGAAATGCGGTTATACCCGAAGGGTGGCTCATACCTAGTGAATGAGCTGACGTGAACTTTGCCAAGCGCGCAATAGCCCTGCATGTTGGTGAAAAATAAAATGTTACGGCAGCGTTCCTGTCCTACGAGCACTCAGCATCAGAGAGACGTTCCTTCATCACTTTTAAAAAATTTGCTGTGGATATTTTTGTGGATGCTGTAGAATTTTCTTCAAAGGAAATAAGTATTCAGAGATAGGCAGCTGAGATCATATTAACGCTATTACATAAATTACACAGGGTTTTTTTTTTATCGCTGGGATTATAGTTTCATGTCTTTCACAGAAGCAATAATGTATTGCATTGTATTGCGATACTTTGGCTTAGGGAACATATTCCTTTGGTCATTCAGTAAAACAAAACTTAGATAAGTAGAATTCAGGTAGCGTATATGAAATTTCATCTTCATTATCATGCAAATGCAGTGAGAATGTAACATTTCCCAAGATGTCATTTGACTATTAGGATCTTTAGAAAATGGCCTCTCAAAGCCACAAAGCTAATATTCCAGAAGAAAGCTATATAATACCTAAAAATTGTCTATCCTTATTCTATATGAATAACAAATGTAATAGGACAGGCCATTATTAACAGCGCAAAAGAATATGTTGACCTATTGGTACAGAGGATCTTTTCTGATTTTTGCATCGATGATGAATTCTGAGCTTTCTGTAGCATCGAGGATGAACATGCAAATACAGATTTCAGAAATCTGCAGGGGAAAAAAAAAAGTTGGATAGTAACTGGAAATCTGTTCTGTTTTGTTTCAGTATATAAATGAAATCGGTGCATATTTATACCGATAACTATTTTGCTATACGTAGCGATATCCTGTGCGAGGTTTATATATATTGTGTGTCTGCACTGTGCACAGATTGTGCATCTGCAACACTTTTCTATTATTTTAAGCTGTCTTTACCCGATATTTTAGTCAATGAACATAGAAGATGGGCACAGGCTAAATATGAGCTAATCTGTAAACTGGGGAGTGAACTTGCTTTTGCTTCTGAAATAAAAGAAGACCCTGAATATCTTGTAGCAGCCCATTATCTGTGTTATTCAGTTGAAGAAAAATGCTGGACTTGCTTATACGCGTGAACTGTGCAGGGCAACAAGACACGAAAAATTTCTGGTAGCAAAAGAGATCTTTTGCAAACAGCTTCAGTTCTGAAAAAAGAAAGGATGAGAAATGGTTTTTTTGTAAGCAATTAGAATGAAGAAAAGAAATCTCATCTCTTACTTCAGGTAGAAATACCCTCTGGAAAAAAAAAAAAAAAAAGATCCATAGCATGCGTAGCATTGTGCTGTTAAACAAAGCAAAGGCCTTAGAAAAAAATGACGGAAAAGTATATAGGTACTTCCAGAGTTTCTGATACCCTCCATGGATGTTGTATAATGAGATTGTTCTCAGCAGATATTTGCAGCCCCCAGTGATGTCCTGGATGTGTTGAAATAAGTGTTTTGAATGGGTTTTAGTAATTGCTTGATCGCTGGGCATCTTCAGCATCAGGCATATGAGTGAGCCCTTTTACGGGTAAGGTCTGAGTAAAATAGAGCAGCACAATGTAAAAACCCATATTTTTAAGTTTTCCTGTGAAAGATATAACTTCCATGTCAAAAAGTTGTATTTTTTAGACACAGGGCAAGTATATTCAGAATAAGCATACAGAGAATGAAATTCCAAAGTCTGTGGGTTTTTTATTTTTAGTTTCTAAAACCGTAGTATTTAGAGACTGGAAAAATTACAGAGGATGTCTGAGGTGTCATCTCTCTCCTGTGTCACTGAGACGTTTTCATTTTACAAGCACGTCACTGAAGATAAGAGGTGTTTCTGTGTTGTTTTGCTGGGGAGATCTTTTCAAAGCCCCAGGTACTGCTAATGTGGCAGATCCCATGCAGCAACTAAAAATGTTTTCCACTGCTTCGTTCCCACCTAAGCGTTTTTACTCTCCATGCATTCTACATGCGTGGCATCTGCCCTTCACTCAAAACCTTTTGATGATCTAACTGGCAAACTTCCATCACAGGCAAGATACTCCAGTGCATTTTTTAAAATACCTTAAAGTTTATTTCGGCTTCTTTTTTTTTTTTTTTTTTCTGGTAAAATTAGGTGTTTAAACAACAAAGACTTGATCAAGAACTCCTCCACACTTGCAATCGCGTGCAGCATTCTGAGGAGCCTCCTCATCCCACTCCAGAAATGCTTATTTTCTGTCACGTTCATATTTTGAGGAAAGGCTGCTCTGGGTGCGATACAGACTGGTTAGCACCGGATTTAGTGGGGTCACCGTTTGAGCCCGACTTTATTGCTGAAAGGGTAGTGTGTGGTGGTGTTCGTAAGAATAATGTGTAATAAAGACGAAACAATTAGAATCGTCCTGCTCTGCAGACCCTCGTGTTGCTTCCCACCGCCTCTCTTTCTCCAGGAAAAAAAAAAAAAAGGCAATTGTCCTATTTAAGCAGAGGCTAAATCCTTATTTGGCTGGGCAAAAGTAATTGTTATTGCATCAAATAGAAAATAATGATGTAAGGTATTTGCATTTCTTGGGATTGCACTTACTTTGTATGTACTCGATACATTTTTATATTTTGCAGCATTCTGCTAAGTACAATCTGAGCGAAGTTTTGTACTCTAATTGTGAAGTAAGTGCTATAGAAAAAAAAGAAATTTGAAATTTCAATGTCACTATATTTGGTAGACTCGCATGAAGCTGTGGAAAGGGATAGCAAGTCTATGGTTTGTAACTGCACAAAATTAAAATTAGTTATATAATGCGCGTTCCTCGAGACACCTTATTTTGAAAGAAAAAAATCTTTTCTGCCTTCTGCTTCTCTTTCATACGTACTGAAGTAACTTTTCGCAGTTTAAACAAACATTTCTAAATCAGGTGGTTCAGGAGACGCATCCCGTAGGAACAAGCGTCCGTTTGCATTCGGTAAGCCAAATTCACACAGGCATATGCCACGGTGTGCTGTTCTGTGCCTCTCCCTGCCCGTATACATCTTCACACACAAGTACGTGTAGCGCGTATTATTGGTATGAAATTCTTAATAAGTTTTAGCAGAGTAATTTCTATAGCATCAAAGACCTATTGATGCCGGTAATGCAGGAGGTGTGTTTCAGTCCTTCCCTGTTTCCCCCTGACCTCTCGCGCATCGTCACACTCCCCTTCAATCACTCCTCTTCCACCCAGCTGTATCCCAAGCGAAACTTTCCAGCCTGTCAGCAGCAAACACTCGCCACACGCCCTTGCGTGGCAGCGCGCACCCCTTTTCTCCCTCCTCTGCTGCGCCAGCGCGCCCCAGCCGCGCGCTCCAAGCAGCGGAAATGCCCAGGTCCCCAAAAACGCCTCCATTTTGATTCTAGCCCTCCTTGCAGTGCAGAGATAATGAGTAACGCTGAGGGCATGTCAGTCTTCGGGCTCCTCTTTTCTTTCTCTGGTGTCATTCACGCCACGCACATGCCCGCGCGGCGCTGCGCCTAGTGCATGCCCTCCCTGTCCTCAAGTGAACAGCGCGCGGCCTGGATTCGGGGTACAAAACAACCGCTTTCCTCTGCGAAATTAACTTTTGTCGGCTAGCCTAAAGTAACCTCGCGTCACGTTTTCTGCAGCAGGTTCACATCCTTGGGCACGAGGGATCAAGCGGTGCTGCGGCAAGCCACCTTGTCTTCTCATCCTTAAAACAGCCATTAGCATCCTTGTGCGTGAAAGGGAAAAATAGTAAAATCTTCCTAAACGCCTGTAATATGTAACTGGGCTTTCACCTCCTGCCTCCCTAACCGTTGTGTGCTGAGCTGAACCGTGCCAGGGTTTGGGACGGGTTCCCCAGACGGCAGGACTGTATGTCCCCTGAAAAAACATTTATTGATGACAGCCACAGAGGCAGCATCTGCTGTAAAGTGCAGCTGAATTATTTCAGCTGCTGTTGCTAACTTTTTCAGAATGCTAAATAACTCCTAAAGTCTAACGACAAAAACTTCCAAATCCTTTTTTTATGGCTACATTCTCGTATGACGCCCAATTGTGTGTATGCCATTTAGAGATTTTAATGAATCTTACGCAACTGAAGTTTCGTCGGCTACCCTAACCGTTGTTGCGAGGTGTCTAAATACGTGTCTGCTGCCATCCTGAACGCTGCGTCTCCAGCCATTTGTCTCTTAAACTAATGCATACTTGCCGCCTTCACTTTAAACAGAAATCAGTTTATAATGCACATCGTAATCTTTTTGTAAAAGCCTAATTATGTACATTGCTTTTTAAAATGCAGGGATGGGAATAAACGTCTATTAATGCTTTACATGGAAAAACAGAATACAAACATCTTGTGATCTGAATATATTTATAAATAGTCGCTTGCACTTTTTATGCAAATGACATTGGGCAGCACTGTCAGGCTTCAATTTTTGTTATTTTAATTTTTTTCTCTTCTACACTACTGTGAGAATGGTTTATTTGACATCTCATATATGTCTTCTTATAACGTTCGAGGCTTTCTTCCACGCACCTGTAACTGGTGCCATCTTGTATCGTTCTTTTATACCTTTCAGCTTTGTTTCCTTATTTTATTGCCCGTACTTCACGGAAGACGTGAATGCTAATGAACGTATGACGTATACCATCATTCACAAGATGAACAGATAGCTTTCGCTCTTTGTCAAATGTTTATGCAGTAAAATGAAAAATTAAACAAACCTAGCGTGGCTCCATTGCTATTTCAGCTTAAATAAACGCGGACTGAAGTTTTGTAGAATTTTTCCCGTCGGAGGGAATTTTTCGAGAGTGCTAAGGGACTATTTTTTTATATCCAGAGTGAAGTTTGAGGTAATTTGCTAAAAGGCACAGAAGTTATATTACAAAATTGTTGATACTGGACCATAACAAAGTCTAAATAGTGTTAACCTCCAATTAACAAAAAAAGGGAGGAAGATGTCAAAACACTCATTACAGGTTTAATTGTAATTTCTGATTGATGCAAAACCTTCTGACTGTGTTCTGGCCGCTCCAGTTGAGCCATTCAGCCCAGGCTGCCCGTATTGTGCATTCGGCAGCTCCTATTAGACATCTTCCCAGCGAGTGACCCTGCTGGGCTTTCTGACGCCCGCTTTCACGCACGGCCCGCTGCCCCGCGCCGAAACGCGCTGCTTCTGGGCTGGCCGCAGCGTTAAAGGCATCTTGGCCGTGTCGGGCTCACGTGCGCGCGTATGTGCGCGTACATGCGTGGGCACCGGGTGAGACCTGCGCGCGCCCGTGCACGCGCGTGTGAGTACACCGCGCGCTGGGCGGCTGGGCCAAGCGCTGCGCGCGGGGGCGAAGCGCGCCCCGCGGTCCCCCAGAGCGCGGCACGCCGGCGTGGAACGCGCCGTGCAGCGGCGCGCGGGTGTGCAGCACACGCCGCGGTTGCGCGCAGCACCGCGCGTGCCGTGCAGGCTGCGGTCGCGCGCAGCCCTTGCATGCAGGTGCGTACCCCGCCGCCGTTGCGCGCCGCAGGGACGCCTCGCTGTGTCCGTGCGCGCGGCCGCGGCCGAGAGCAGCGCTCCCACGCGTGCCCCGGGCGGGGCGCGCTGCCGCGTGGGGCCGCCGGCGGCGCTAGGGGGCGCTGCTCGTCCTCGGTTGCGGCTCCTCCGGGATCGGCGCGCGGATCTCGCATCCTCTGATCTTGCTTTAATTAACAACTGCGTTCGCACTGAGGAACTCCAGGCTGCTTCGCTCGTTGTTGTTCGGGTGTTAGCCTGGCGCCTGCATCCCACCGCCCGTGTGGTGGGCGGAGCCGGCAGCACTCGCGAACAGAACCCACCGTCCCGTGCCGCAACAATACTTTTTTTAAATAAAAAAAAAAACCTCTAAATGCCACTCTTGGCGAAGCCATCAGGCCGGGTTTGCCCAGGGATGGGGGTGTAGATCCCTTGCCCGCTGTGCTTCCAGCCAGCAAGTGTGATGCGCAGCCTGAGGAACAGGGAGAGTAGTGGGCAGCTGGGGTGATTGGTTTCAGCAAAGGTCAAGAGAAAGACGGGAATAGGAAGTTCAAAAAGTGCGTCTTCAGAATGCGCAAAACGTGCGTCATTTACGTCACCCTTGGAAAAATGCTTCGTTAATGGCACGACACTAAATCACCTCAGTCGGTGCTCCAAGTTCAAATGTTTCTTCCGTCTATGGGGTCTTTTAGTAGTGTTACTTCGGAGGGGATTTATGATAGAGGTTGAACAGTCAATCAGGTTAATAAAACAGGCATCGTTTCACAAACATCAGAAATGAATAGCAATGTTAGACATGTTATCAGAATAATAACGTCCAAGCTCAACGGGAAGACACCAAGCGATGCTATTAGCTCACCCGTGTCTTCTGCTGTAACGCAGCGTGCTGCGTGCTGGCCAGATCAGATGTCTTCCTTTGCTATGAAATTCCAGCACTCAGTTCAATGTCCTGAGATTTAAAGTACCATTCACTGCCTAAGCTAGGGTTTGGGGTCAGGCCCTGTATCAAATCGGGTCTGCTTTTTTGTTCTGCTTGTCTGGTGTTCAGCCGAAACATTTCTTTCTGGTTAACTGCAGCAGACTTTAGGTTGAGTGTGTAAATTTTCTCACACCGAGTATTCATAAACACGTGTAGTTTAGGAAACAGTTCGGCTGGTCCTTGCAAATGAGGTGGTCAGGGTGATGGGTATTCGGTGTAGCTAAAGGTTTTTCCACGTATAGTTCTAATTTTCAGCTGTTTGAAAATGTAATGATTTTCTTACATAGGAAAAGTAGTTTTTCAATAAACTTCTGAAATACTCTTCTAGCTAGAACTCATGGCCATTAAAAGGCAAGCCAGTTTAAAAATAGGTTATATTTTGTGCAGAGTGTATTGAAAGTATTTTATTTTAGTCAGGCATAATCGCTTGCAAATGTCAAAGTGATTTTGAGCCATTCTAGTTCTTAGCAATGTATTTTTAAGCAGTGCAGTGAATATATAAATTTCTGAAAAAAACTCCTGAAAGTTACTGCACAACTCCAGACGATAGTACAGCATGCTTATTATAAATATGTAGGGTTTCTAATTATTTCTGTATAATCACGAAGTAGTGTTGGACAGTCTGGTCTCCAACCTGATCTTTCGTGATAGATCTGTCGTTTAGCAAGAGCGAGCATCACCTAGTTTTGCTTTATCGGTTCATAAGCGAAAAGAAGGAAAAAAAAAATGTTTAATCAATACAGGACAACTCTTTTTGCATTCACCATGTGATAATTTGAAATCTTATTTTGTGCGTACTAACGGTCTACAAGCAGTGAGATGCCAGAACTGCTATAATAGGATTTTCCCCCTCCTAGCGGGATGTTGCTTATGGCTATAAAAAGTTAATTTCAGATCCTGATACACTTGCATTAATTTTTGAGACATTGGCTGAGTGTAGTACAGCGAAGAATAACACGAACACCGTACCGCTATGCTGTAGCTAATCGTTTATTACCTCCAGCCAAAGGAAGCGGCGTTAATGTGCAGGCCACAATGTCTGGAGAAAAGAGGTAGGAAGCTGGCAGAAAAGGTCTCCCAGATTTCTTCCTGAGGGTCTTGAGAGGAGGACTGAGGAGGAAAAGGAGAAACAATAGCTTCATCGTCTCTTAAAGGCTACTTAAATGGGTCTCAGCGTACTTGGGAGATCCTGTTTGTGCATTAAAATAATATTTGATGATGAGACTATAACACTTACCAAGCCGTCCTGCTTCTGAAGGAGAAAACACATCTGCGTGGTTGTTTAAAAAAGTATGATTTATGTATGAAAAACAAGCGATTTAGATGCTTATCGTCTGCGATACGCACCGTACCTCGGTAATGCGTTTATATTCTTTGGAGTATTTGCTGACAAAAGGAGCATGTTGTCTCTTCGTTTGCCGGTGAGGGATCTGTTGACTCCACAGCTATGTAAAAACCTCTCATCAGCACCTATTTTAATCAGCAAGAACTTTACTATAAATCATTATCAGAAAAAGCATTGTGCTACACTTTTATACCAATACATTTATTTTGAAATTAATAGGGAAAAATAATACAGAGCCTGTGCTTGAGATGGGCTAATAAGCGTGCCCATGAGACTTTCCTTTTTAAGCACTAAATGAAAGCTTTTGCATTGCTAACAGGCTACAAAAGTTGCTTAGGTAATAAGACTCTTTTTCTCTTATCAGTAAAAAAGAAAAGGGGAGGGATGGGATGGCTCAAGGGATTGGTAATCAGATTACAAAGTCTTTCACTTCTAGGTCACTGGTTCAAATCTGCCCCCTGTTTAGTAGTGACCAAAAGCTGTTCCCAGCTGATGGCTTTTCAGTAGCCTTTGTGCAATGCATTAGTGATCTATATCCAATGTCTGGTGAAAATCACTCCCAGCCGTTGTGCCAGGAGTTTCAACTCAGACCCTTTAAGCAGGAATAAATGACCTGCTCATGCATTGAAGGGTTTGGTGGTTTATTTTCCAGCAAATAATTTTAATAAGTTAGCAGAGCAGTGCAGCTGAATCTGCACTGTTACAGCTGCTCTGGGCTTCAACAGCCGACACTGCTCCCCAGCACTGCCACCATCACTTCCCACTAGCACTGCTTCCTAAAAAAACCCTACCATTTACTTATAGAACTGGACTGCTGTCTCTCAGTGTGAGCTGCATGGTACCACTCTGATTTACTTTCGTATTAGGCTAGACTAGATAAAATCATAATTGCAAAAAAAAAGAGAGAAGTAAAAAGAAAATTACTGAATTTGTTCATCTTTTAGAAGAAATATCATACTTAATTAGTAAAATTGATTTTGACATATAGACTGTGAAAACATTTTTATTGACGGCTTTAGTACTGCAATAGCACTGTGGAAGCTATGAGACTGCAACTTCTGTATGCTCTCCTGCTATACATGACATACCACCACAGTGTGCTCAGGTAAATGTTGAAAGAGCTTTATAGAATGAAATACTGAAAACAAGGGAAAACAGAGAAAATTCCCCAGTACCTGCAAAAGACCCCTCCCGAGTGTGCATTTTGTAGTGCCATCTCTTACTGGTTCCTACTGTCAGATATTTAAATGATGGGTTTTTAGACTTCGCTCTTGTCAGCGTTTTGAAGTGCTGTTTCCCTTCAGGTAGGGGAGTGCTGGAGGACCCTTGCTGTAAAGGGAATGTAATTTCTGGCTCATTAATACATAAACCTGAAACGGTGACTGCCTGCTATACATTTCTCGGTACATTTCTATGGAAATCGCTTTGTCGATTTTAGAGGTGTGTTTATGTCCATAGGAATGCACACGAGCCATTATAAAACCATGACTTCTTCCCCAAAACTGGCCACAGGAAAACCATTTCTTTTAGGTCAGCACGTATGCCACCTATACATTGCAGTAGATATTTTTGTACAGAGCTATATATTTGATCCATCCTAAACGATCTTTCATCAATCCAAGCCTCATTGGATCAAACAGATCGCATCAGCCAGCTCCCTCACTGCTTGCATAAACTTTGGAGTTTGCTGATAACACCTCAGCCTGGGAAAATACAACACGTGCACATGCTGTGCAGAGCTTGGTGGAGGTCCAGCAAGGGGGATGCACATCTGCCATGGGGCTGGCACCGGTCTTTGCTCTCCCAAGGGCTCCTCTCCAGCTCCCACTGTTCAGTGATCTGCCTAACACACTTATGGCTTCACCTTTGAAACCCAAGCTGAAAAAGCGTGCTGATGGAACCCGTGTACCGCAACGCTTGTTCATTATCTGTGTTTTGCAAGAATGACTTGGGTGGGATTTATTCCCACTCTCCTCACAATTGGCTTTCAGCGGCCAAACTAGCTGGCTTGCAATGCAGCATGAGCCCCCCTGGAAACCACAGCAAGTAGGGAAAAAATCACAGATCATCTATTTATGATCCAGATCACACCATCCACATCTAATGATGCTTTCATATCTGATGTCTCAGGGATCCACAGGACTTGGAGCAGCCACTATGTCCCACCAGAAAGTTCAGGCTGTCCAAGCTCCTGCAGGAGCCTTGTCTCTCCCCATCCTAGCACCAGGGTGTTTTGTGACCTCTCGTAAAGTTCTGCTCAAGTTTACTCACACCTGCACCTCCAGCCCCGTTAGCAGGGATGGAATCTGAGGTCAGCAATACAAGGGGTGAGGGTGAAAGAGACTGCCAGCTTCTCGGGGCTGTTTGGTCCGGGAGCACAGGTTTGTAAGCCAAAGCCATTCTTTTCACAAGTTCACACAAAGGTTACAGGGGAAAAAAAAAATAAACTGAAAACACTGGTGGCACAGCTGTTGTTAAGGTCGGGAAAGCTTCCTTTCAAGTCTGGCATGAACCTTCGTTCCCTTTCCACAGGGGAAGCTGGTTTTGTTCCAGCGGTTAGCTCAGGTCCTCTGCTCCAAGGCTGCTTTAGGAGTCGGCAGACATGTGGACTTCTCGGGCTGGGTGCCGCAGAGTGGGGTTTGTCTGTACTTCAGGGGTTTTTGTGAGTTTACTTGTGGGGTTAGAAAGGAATTTAGTTAAAATGATGTAACCTCCCAGCGAGGCATTTATCCTGGTGCAGTGATGCTTCTTGGTGCGGCTTGAAACGGCCTTTATAGGGCTTTAGAAGTGCGTGCATATAGATTGAGCTGTGATTTAGCACTGTGTGTGTTCCTGAAGTATGGAACGAACTGGTGCACACCACTAGTACCCCTCCCTCCCAGGGCGTGCAGAAGCCGTCAGGTTTCTGTGCCCAGTATGTGGGTTTATCTGTCCAAGTACTGGCGCTGTGACCAGGGTCTCATCCTTATTGCTGGACAGACCTGGATATCAAGGCTTGTAGCTCCCAGCTCCTCCCAGAAACGGCAGCTGTGAACAGTATGTGGTGTCGTGGTTCAACGTGGTGAATTTCAAGCACTGGTAGGATACAGCCAGACCCCTCGTGGTACAGGGTTGCTCCCTGGGACCCCTCTCTGCGCTGGGGAAGCAGTGGTGGTGGTACTGGGAGTGAAATAAAGACGTGGAAAACCTATCCAAGTGCGTTTCATCACCGAAGAGGACTTTGGAGGGAAAGGAGCAGAAGTAAAGCTCACGGTTGCTTTTGGTTTTAGCATTGCTTATGAACCTTACAAGATCAGAGGGTCATGGGGAATATCTTGCTAGTGATGTGTAATGGTTTGGAAATAAACACCAAGGGTGGTTCCAGTTGCCTTTGATCTAACTAAATGGCTATTATGTATATTCTATTTAACTTATTTTAAAATTAGGCAAAGAGCATACAGGAATGCTTCTCTGCATGCTAGATGCTTGAACTTCCAACTGTGTGTTCAGGACCAAACAAAAGGAAAATGGTTCTCTTTCAAGGAGCTTATCATTTGGTAGATATATAACACAAAGCAGGGATGAAATGCTGTGGGAAAGAGGGACTGACTTTCTGCCTTATCCCGTTTTTAACATTCTGAATTTTTATTGATGAGGGCCAGAATTTGCAGATTTCACACAGTGTCTTTTGCCTTCCATGATATCTGTGAATTTATGTTTTTTTGAAGTGGGACTTCTTAAGTTGAAAATGATGAGCTCTTAGCTTAAAAAGATGTGTAAGTAGTTAAATCCACAGCAGGTCTTTTTTCAAAGTACCCCAGAAACTTTGGAGAGCACAGAAAGTTTAGCAGACATGGCTTGTGCTTTAGTGCAGGTGTGGCTGATCTTCACGGTCCAGTGGCATCCTGACAGGCTCCCCAGAGATCCGACGGTCACAGAACAAGGCTGCAGTGTCTTCAGGACCTACCTGGTGCTCCAGATACATTCGTCGTAGCAGCCCTGCCCAGCTGGCTGTTCCCACAGCGAGAGGGGGGGGTTGCCCAGTGCTCTCCATGCCATCCCAGCTTGCCCACTGGCGTATCCTGGTTTCAGGAGCCAGCCGGTGTGGCTTGGCTGATAGCAGCGGAAAAGTCTTGGTTTGGCAACCAGGGTGCAACCACCGAAGGCACAGTCTGATCCAAAATTTTCAGGACAGTTTCTTCATTTCTTAACAACCGTGACAATAAACATGCACTGCTCTTAACATGCCAGAGCCTCTCTTCAAGACTTGTGAGTATGACAGTTTAGGTTATTTTACGAAAGAAGGGCTGCATTTCATAAATGAGTACCCTCATACATGAGAAACCAGGATTTTTCAGTGCTTTTTCAGTGCAGACACATATGTGCGACAGCTAAGAAATGACACTGCTCGTTTTTCTGTTCTCATCACTACCTGGCATCACTTCTCTGACTAATGTCGAGGTTACTCGAGGATGATTTGTGGTATTTGACTAGTGGGCTCATGCCAAGGGTGATGCAGAGCGAGTAGCACACGGATCTTCTGAGCATTACTCAGCCATAAATGATGTGAGCAACCTGATGACTGGGTTGGTCCAAGATGAATCAGCAGGCCAGGAGGATGAACAAGGGAAGGTGTCATGGCAGTGAGACAGCATCCCTGTGCCCCACCCAGTTCCTGTGTCCAGGGATGCTGAGGTGGAAGTTGTGTGTTGAGGCAGTGACATGGCTCTCCAGACCTGATGGAGGGGAGGTCTATGCCTGGTGTTTCCAGAGGGTGGAGGGTCTGGGCTTCCTTTGCCACTACAGCTGTGCCTGTCAGCTACCGGTGCAGGGCATGGACCAGATACTTATGAATGTGCACTGTTTAGGAGAGTCTGTTCTGAGTTGGGATCTTTATCTGAACCATTTGTCAGATTAGTTAGGCATCCTTCAGGCTGCTTCACAAAGCCCTGCTGCGTATGACTTTCTCCTCCATTGAACCTTCTTAGTCTTGCTGCTACTTCCCCATCTCACAAGTGGGTGGAAAACCTTGTTTGATATCTGATGGTGTGTCTAATGTCTGATAAAGAGACCTGATAAAATAATTATCCAGCATTTCTCCTTCTGCTTTACTATTTTTTTGGACTTTGAAGATGTCAGTCATATTGTGGTGTCATTTGATTTCCTGCCACACACACACATACTTTTTTGGCAAAGGAGCGTTTTAGTGGGACAGAAGAGGGAAGCTGCTGCTCCTCGCTTTGGATTGCCTGCAATAATAAATCACAATTTGCCATTCCCTAACCACAGAGAGAGTTATCTCCATGAGTTTGTGTGACCCCAAAAGTTTGAGTTTACATACCCTCTTGCTCAGAGACCTTGCCTGCAGAGAGACTTTTCCTTCCTGAAGTTACTCAGAGGTTGCAAGAGTCGAAGCTGAGGCTTCAAAGGACAGGAAGAGTGAGTGTTGTCTTATCCTCTGGTTGAAGTGGAAATCCAGCTGTCTGTGTTTAAATAACAAGGGCGTCAGACTCCATGTCTATCTGTGTGGTGCTGAGCTTACACTCAGCTTTTCTCATTTTCTGTTTTGCAGCCTTTTCTTTTAAATCTGTCCTTTTAATAAATATGAATACATCAGCTAACATGATTGCGTACGGATATGATAGAACAGGGGCAATTTCTTAAATAAATACTTGGTCCTTGCTCAGAAATCTGTGAAGGATTTGCCCTTCTTAATGTTAGACCAGTGCAGTTCTCTCTTTTTCTCTAGGTACAAAATGAAATCTAAGGAATCTAACTACTTACGTGAAAAATGCACCAGCGTGAGATTTGCATAAAGCTGTAATAAAAGTTTTGCATGTACCATTCAAATAGAAGCCATTTTCCCCTGTTGTATTTGATACTTAACATGTAAAACCAGTTATTTACTTGATTGTTTCACATTCATTTCACTAATATGATTGTTCACTTGTATACTGACTTCTGTATTTACACATTTATTAAAACATGAGAAAATTACTTCCATAACTTACTTCAGGTCACGTTTTTCATTAGATATGAACCATTACCTTTGTGATGGTAACATATCAAAACAAAACTCCAACCCCTTGTATCATTTCATTTTCAAGCCTTGTGTATTAATGGTTTTGTTACACACTGATGTTCAGGAGCAGTTTATTTCAACTAATTTTTCATCACAAAGATTTAAGATCACTGTATTTTATTTAACTTTATCTGAATAAATGAAATTCCAAGAACCTGGATATTCTGTTTCAAGGCTTTTAGAGATTTTCACCCCACATAATTTTGCATCACATGATGCAGAAGAGGAGCCCAATGAGACAGGCTGAGAGTAAATGACTGGTTTTATTGGTCCATTTTGTATGCATACTTGTTTAGAGACAGCAAAGCTGGTCCACTGTAATTTAAATGATGTTCAGCTCAATCAAGTACCTTAGGAAGAACTTTTTTCCCCGGTGTGAGAAGGGTTTATTTCTCTCCAGCCTCACTTCCTAATTGATTTGAAATCACCCACAGTAACAACCTCAGAGATGCTGACCAGGCTCAAAGCCCCGGGGCTGAAAACGGTGCCTGACTGGGGAGCAGATGAGTGTCTCTGCCCTGGAGCAGTTGCATCCCTCAGATGGGTGGACCAGATGGCTGAGGTTGGTAGCAGCATCAACAACCCAGCTTCTATCTGCTGCCACCCTTTAGCGGAGCCTGTACAAGCTGCGAGCCACCGCGGCGAGTCTGACAGGCAGCGAATGGAGGAGTCACCGTAACTCAATCATCTGTCTGCACCCCGAGACCCCACTCCTCCCTAGTCTGGAGCTTCCTACAGCTCCCGCCAACAGCAAGAAAACCGGTGGGGTTTGAAAACTTACTAATACTTGCTCAGCCTTTGGACTCAGGCAGCGTTCAGCACCCTATTTGTGTACGATGGGGCACCTCTGATACAATCAGCCATGCGTCACTGCTGGGGGTCAGCTGTGCACCGACTACTGCTCTTCAACGATGTTAAACTGTCCCTGATGGCTGCAAGATTGGGCTGAAAGTCTGGTGCTCAACGCACGTTCAAACAGGGCGTGTTCAAGAGGACGGCTTGCGATTTGCCCGTGCTCTGAGATGACTGGGACTGTGAAAGCCCTTGTCAAAAACTGAGCCCCAGCTAGCAAGTTTGGGGCACGAGTCTGAGAGCACTCCCAGTTTCAAGCAAAGACACCTCTGCTTCCTAGTCCCCGTATATCTTGACCTTTCTTGATGTCACAGAACATTTAACTTTCAGTCGTAGGTCTAGGTGGTTCTGATTAAGGCGCCTCACTAACAGTTGTGTTTTGTTGGTATTTTGGGCTGGGGGTTTTTTTTGGTTGGTTGGGTTTTTGGGGGTTTTTTTATTATCATTTCACTTCAAAATACGCCTGGTAGCCAAATAACTATCCAATGCTTCAGAATTGCAGGTAAACCAAGAAAAAGCAAAGCTATGACCTACAGCATAAGGTTTTACTGGCAAAGATTTATCAGCTAAGAGCTTGGAAAAAAAATCCTTTGCCACCCTAGCCAAAATAACTATGTTAGCAAAACCTCTAGTGCAGGTTTTTCATAGCTGTTCTAACAGAGGAATGCTCTTGCTGGCTGAGCTCATGTCATTTGGAGAGGTGATGCAGCCTCTTGCCAGAAAACCTCCTGCATCTCTATTAAGAGAACACAGACTCACGGTAAAGTCAGAGCAGCAAAGGATCTTCTGCTGTGCCGGAGGTTTAGGCGTGATAATGCACTGGAAACATCTTCCACTACCCAAGTCCAAATTAACTGTGAATACAACAGGAAATACAGTTTAGCAAACTGTGGGTTTTTCAAACATGATTTTCCTGGGGCTCATGCAGTGCAGTGGACATACCCAAGATACCTTTAAACAACACAGGTCAAATATCAGATTCTCTTCAGCATTTAGTTCTGCCAAATACTGCACATGCTAATTTAGGCTGCTTCCTGGCAGTATGACTTGGCCCTTGTAGAGCCCCCACCTTCCTAAGACGGGACCATTTTGAGCTCGTATACTAGAGCAAGCTAACGTCTCCCTTCTGCAGTCAGCAGCACAGGAACAAGAACAGTTAAACTGACGATGCTTCACTCTCTGTACCTGGTTGAGACAGGTGGGAGTTGTTGACCCCTCAAAACTTCATTTTCATGTCAATGAGACATACAGAGATTTCCCTGGCTCTGAACTCCAATCTGGGAACAGCAGGCTGCTGCTATCAGAGGGAGTACCAGCTGGCTGATTCCAGCTAGACCCAGCTGCTCCAATCCCCCTTTCCTGACTATCACAGCATTATCCAGCAGCCCAAAGGCAAATGTCTCAACAGCCTTCACTGCTGAAATATCTTGAGGTGCATTAAAAAAGAGGTTGGCTTTTGTTCACTTCAGCTGAGCTATTGATAGGAAGACCTTGGCCAACCCTTCTTGTCTAACATAAACTTCTGGTCTGCAGAATGCCAACATTTTGTGCTCCAGACCCTGGAGGGCACCCCTTCCAACAGTTTGTTTCTGTTTGAGCTGTTGTGGGTGAGATGTAGTGGACCCATTCAGAGACTTCTACCCACACGGTACCATACCACTTCATGTTATGCTATGGGCTTTCTATTGAACTGTGTGGCTTCATTCACACTAGGCAAATTGCCGGGAGGTTTGTAAGCAAGGTGAGCCAGCATCCCTACCTGTGGTCCTCTCGCACCGATTAGCACAACTGTCGCACCGGGAGCTCGGTGTTCTCCACGTTATTACAGGTCCTCCAAGGCTTTTCTCTGTAAGCCCTCTGTCATAAGACACTAGGGACAAGAGAAGCGGGAAAAGTGCGTTATTAAGTTGAAAGTTTTAATAAAGCTGCAGCCTGAGGCTTTTATACCAGAACGCCATGAGTTTTGTTTGTGCTGTTCACAAAATATTACCAGTGGAATTCTGTGTACAGAGGTTTTTTTTTGTTGGTTTGGTTTGGTTTTTTTTTTACTGAGCTATGCATAAGGGATATGACCTCTAAGCTTTTTTAATCTTGAGGCATTTTAGAATTAAATATCCTTCTAATCGTGATTGGTTTTAAGAACTTATACCCCCAATGTAAGGTATGTGTGCAGATTTTCAGAAGTTCTGCAGCAGAAATTGGTTTACAGTGTGAACTGGGACAAGTCTGAGCCTCCAGATGCTCTAAAGCAGTCTGTTCTAATATATTCATGCATTATTATTTCTGTTGCAGTGCGATTTATAGCTGTAGAAAGCTATCACAACTGTAGATGTAACATCCAGTAAGTCTTTGAACAAAATACCAGAAGTACGTGGCTGTGGTTGTTGTATGATTGTATCTCTGCCGTTATTTTCTTTTGCTGTTTAAAAACTGGTGTGTATCAGATGCTTTGTCTGTTGCAAGCAAGGACTTTATCATGTCTGTGGATTCATTTAGGGAAAACCATTCTCGTTACCAAATGAAAATGGGAAGTAGTTTAACTTTGGATTATTTATTATTTTTGCTGTGTGCTGCTCAAGTGTAGTTCCTCTGTAATTCTAATCCTTCATGAATAATATTTTATGAAAATTCGAGGATCTGATTCTGTTTTAAGATGTGCAAAAAACTGAGAGTATTTCAGAAATTCAGCAGTTCGATCCAGGAAGCAGTGCAAGGTCTTGGGAATCCCAGCTTGGCCAGCTCTCACTACAAACAAACAGAATTGTATGCTTCATGGTGAAGAGGAGTCTTTCTTAACTGAGAAAAGGCATTAGCTCAAGTGCTAGTGCTCAGATAGGTGAGCTACTTGGTTTGTATGAGATTGAGTGAAAGGGGCATTTAAAGGGATCTTCAGTGACGATACACATGTCCTGGGCTGCAAGGAGAGCACATGAAGTTACTCAGAAATAAGCTGCACATCCTTCCAAAATTGCTAAATATAAATTGCCCTCTCTCACAACGTTCCTGACACCTTTCTTCTCTCTTCCCATCTACTTTTGCCGGTATTCCACAGTCCAGCTTATCCCGTTTAGATCCACCAAAATTTCTACTGCAAATTCATTTCACTTCTGGAAATCATTGAGGATGTTTGGACAAGGGGTTCCAGTTCAGTTTCTTCTGAAAGGAATTCACTTTGCACATGCCAAAACCTCTTAGAGACTCAAATCAGTGTGAGGAAACTGGAGACAATGGAGGACTTACGTCAAAATTACATTGCTCCAAGCCAAATGCTTATTGTAGACATGCCCATCCAGGCCCAGTGCATACCATATAAACACCATGCCACAACTGAAGAAGACAGGGGAAGTAAATGAAAGTTTTTTTCAAAAGCTCAAGAGAAAGTAAAAGTGGGGGGCTTGTGGGTTTTTTTCCCAATTCATTTTTCTTCATACCTAATTTCAAACAACTCAGAGGAGCAAGTGTCCCCTTAATCTGAAGTGATGGAGGTTGATTTGGTTGTCTGAGGCCATAAAAACAAAAAAGGAATGTTTTAACTTCCTTTTACCTTTCGCAGAATTTTGGAACTTTAGCCATTTTGACTTTGTTAGAATAGGTATAAAGAGTATGGAGTCAATGCTCCAAAGAGTTATTCCCACAGGTCATTTACCTAAAGTCTAACTGGGATATTCATGGATTTTCCTGTTTGCAGGATCAGGCCTTTGAGTCCCCTCTAGCATACCGATGCTTTCTTTTGACAAGAGTGGTATGGTATAATATATATACCAAAGATGTGTTTTATCATCTGTTCTATATAAATATATGTATAAACTAAATACATTGCATATGTATTAGGCCATATTTTATATGCATACACTACAGATAATAATGGTATCAACCTTTTGTCGTTGTAAAGTTATGATAATTGTATATAGAGGATTACCAACTGGCCTTGCAGACAGTTTAGCGGTAGAACACTTATTAATTTGACCAATAAATGGGTAATTAATGTATGTGAATGTAAGGAGTGCATTTTTAGGGGATTTCAAGTTTTTTCTTATGTAAGAGATAGAGCCGAATACTTGTGCAAATGGTTAAATAATGTTTTCCCCTGGAAAGTGAAGGAACAAATTTTCAACCACTGGGACAGAGACAACTTTCAAAAAGATACCTGAATGCTTTCTAACTTGTTGCAGCGAACACTGCTCCACAACTTCCCATTTTAAGGGAATCAAATATAAAGTGGTGATGTTACATGGTTAATAAATTAGAAAACCCAAACTCTACTATGACTAGAAAGAAGGAACCCAAAGGTAGAATAGAAATACCTGAAAGAAAAAGGTGGTTGGGAAAGTCTAGAGGACCCGACACATTGTATTGTCTGATGCAGTAATAAGTGAGAACTGGTTTACCTATCAAAGAAGTGCTGGCTTACCTACTTCTGACTATAAATGAATTATTGGAAGAAGAAGAAGGAATGTAAGGAGAGAGTGAGTGGAGCTGTAAGCAATCCAATGAAAGGGTGCACAAAAAGGGTGCTTTCTGAAAAATCTGTTCAGCTAAGAATAATTTAAGACTTGAAAATGAGCATTGAGCAAAAAGTTAAGTAATTGCTAGTCTGTGAAAACTTCCTGTCTATGGAATTTACTGATGTACAAAGAATATAAGGTGTAAAATGAAATTTAGACAAAAACCTTAGGTCTTTGTTTGCGGTTGATGCTTCAGTAAAAAACACCATTCTCCTGGAGAAAAAAAGCGTAATATTTTAATTAGTCTGTGGTCTATTAATATCTTCAGTTTTAGCATGTGAGTTTTAAAAGACTGCTGGCTGCATGGAATGAAAATAGTCCTGGGAAGCATAAATCATGCATCCCATAGCATCCTTACTTTGGAATTTGGTACAACTCTGTGTATCAAATTCGAACGGCAGCTGGATTCCACATTTGCATTGGATGTTAATATATCTTACTCTAACAATTTTATTCTAAGCACTTAATTGTTAAAATTTATGTTAATTCAAAACTATTTTCAGAAAAGTATATTTTAACTGTGAGCTATTAATCCATTGAATCTGAAGCATTTACTGAGTGTTGAATCTTCGGTGGCCAAAAGCACACAGACCCCTTGTATCTTCTTGCAGGCTAAATTATCATCTCTGATAAGAGGGTTGGCTTCTAGAGCATCACCTGAATCTGCTCTTCTTGGTTATTTTTATCAGTTAATATCATGCTGTAGCAGAGAACTTGAGCTGTTTTGGCAGAAGCTAAGCGTCCTGAGTTTATCATGCTCTGTTGTGACATTTCAGTGTGGATGGACATGTTAGACTTCTTGTTTAACTGAGGGTTATACCCTCGATTCTTTCTCCACTTGATATATTGGTTTTGTCTATTTTCTTCCCAAGTTGGCCCATAAGCACATAGATGCCTACCAAAACTTATTTCTTCTGGACTGGACATAGAGAAGTCTGTAACTGAAGCTAGTTAATCCCTTCAATCCCTCTTTGCTGCTGCATCCATGAGCCTTTGTCTTGACCCCAGCACTGTGGCCAAGCTATCAAAAAAACTCACAGTGTCAGCCTCAGTCTCTTTGCTGATCTTCGTGAAGAGCAGGCATCCACCAAGTTGAACAGCAAGCACCAGGTGCATGTTGGGTATTGCGTATTATTCCTCATGCCATACACAATCTGAAAAGCAAAGGCTGTGTGTGCCATGTGAAGAAAGAGTAGGAAGAGATGGTGTTTGATGTCTGTCAGTCCTTCCATGTGTGCCGGGAAACTGAGAATAGCAAACCTGAGCTATGTCAAGAGAGGGAGAAGGGAACTGCACGTCTGTATTTTCCTTGTGATTTGAAGAAAAAGGTGATGTTCTTAGATGAACTGGGTGGCTAGTTTTTGAAACAGAAATGTGGGACACAATAGCTTGAGAAAAGACTGCTTTTCCAAAGTGGAGCGTATTTTTTCCCCTTGCTGGTCATTAGCAGTGCTTCTGAAGACCAGCCCTTCATGGAGGAAGTCATGCTGGAACACAACGAGCTGGTGACGATTTTAAGCTTCCCTCAGCATGTAATAACTCCGAGTAATTGGTAGGTACGTGTGCTTCAAGGACAATGACACTTTTGTTCCTTTGCCGGTTTAAATCACAGCATTTTGTGCAAGACGGTGCAGCCAAATGCATGCTGGAATGCACAGTGCTAGTAAAGGAATATTAGTACGTATGGCGTGCTTCGAAAACTTACTCAATATACAGCAGATTTAGTGTAAAAGTTGGGCATGTGTGGCTTACAGGTGTTCTTTGTATCTACTGTTTCTTTCAGCCGGCTTTTTTTTCTGGTAGGATTATTGAGTCACTCTTACGGGTTTTATGTGGAACAGAGGGTCCAGTCCCAAAAGCACACTGCATGTGCTGCTGGGTTTAGGAAAAGCCTGGGAACACAAACTCCTGACAGCCTAGCAGGACCTGCAACCCTTCAACAGATAGTCTTTCTGCAGGCACTGTCCCATTTAGAGAAGGGGGGTTGATACTACCGTACCCACTATATAAAGGCGAAGCAGTTGGATTGTTGTGACAACTGGTAAGAGAAAGGACTAGCCACAGCCCTCCCTAAAGCACCCTGGCTTTCCCCTGCAATCAAAGGGTCTTCTCTTCGGTGATAATCTCATGTACATAGCTCTGCCTGATGAAGGAGACTGTAAAGCTGCAGTCTAAAAAACAGCATTTTCAGATATTTGGCAGATAGGAACATTTAGGGCCTGGTGTAATTGTAAAGAACTTACTAGAACAGAATAGAGTATTGCAGATGGGATATTTATAACGAGTCCCAGTTCTGCTGAAGCAGGCTGGTCAAAGATCTGAGTGACTCAGCCCTTTGACAGGCCAAGGCTTTATCAGTGCTTGAGATGTCCATACAGGTTTGGGGAGGGAGACTGTAGCGTCAATAAAAACCTTTGTTTTGAGGCTCCACCTTGCTCTGGAGCTCGGGGGTTTCATCCCCACTTTAGCAGAATCACTGGTGGTTCTTGCAGTGGCCTGAAGATCATCCTGAGAGATTCGCTATTCTTACATACAGTTTTCATAATGGAGGCAGTTTTGCCATCTTTATATTTACAGGGAAATATAGTGCTCAGTATCCTGTGTTTGGCTGAAAATGTCAGTATCGTGTTACAGCTGGAAGAAGCTCATCCTCTCACAATAGATGCTCTTTTGTCCTAAATGTGTGATTTTTTTTCCCCCATGCATGTACCTGTTATGTCCCATCCTCCAAAAATTCTAAATATTAAATGTGTCCCACATGAGGGTAAATGATAAAAAAAGGGTACGTCTGAAAAGGCTTCACATGAAGGAAGATAACTCTTAAGAGTTTCTCCATATGCACTTGCCCGAGATGTCCTAAGCTCAGCTGAGTTCCTGAGTCATGTAATACTGACATTACCACAGACTGAGTACTGGGGAAGGTGGGCACCTGATTTTATCTGGGACAGGGACCTCTGGGTTGGCATTACCTGGCTAATAGTGGTGAAGATTTTTCCCTTTGAACATTAACTCAATTAATTACACTGATTTTAAGATAACGTAACCCCAAAAAAGGCAAGACACAATAGTTCAGAATATCATACTGCAGTTACGAAGAATTGAAAGTAAGAGTTTTTGGTAAAAAAGATTTACACTTGTCATATTTTGAAGAAACTGGGATGTTGCTTGCATAAGGTGTGGATAAATGCTGGTTTTATATCAAAAATCTGGATTGAGGTGTTTACTTGGAAGTTTCTGACACAAAATATAATTCACATCCCCATTGTAAAAGTCTCTTTTAAAGCACTGTTTTCGGAGGTGCATCCTGCGTGCTGATAGCATTTACTAGAGCATGAACAAAGAATGCCTGAGTTTAGAAATGTTTTATATGTTGCCATTTATACAAAAGGAAGCTGAAAAAAAAACCCTTTAACTTTAATGCTGCATACACGGTGATGAAGACACTAGTTGTGAAATGCTGGTTTTATAAGTATAATTCATTATACTTTCTGTGATCCAGTGTTACAAATTAGGGTCACTCGTGTCAGGAGATTAAAACCTTTTTGTCTCTCTTTGATATCAAACTATTCTTTCCCAGTCCCTTTCATCTCGCAGAACAGTGCTGAATTCCACAGCATCTTTGTCAGTCCGCTCGCGTTATTTGCAGCAATCATTTAATTGGGTTTAGAACTAATATTATTTAGTCATACTGTCATTTACAACAACAGAGGCTCTTCAATATCCTAAAAATGTTGAGAGGCTCCAGCATTAGCTGGGTAAGCATATGTCTAAGAGACACCACAAAGAATTTTGGGACCATGGTGGGAGTGCATGGTAGCTAAATTGGATAGAAAAAGAAAAAAACCCATACAAGTCAAAGTAAGATTGTACATCAGAAAAACTACAGCAATCTACTGAAAATTAGTAGATGATAGTCATGAGTAGCTTACAGTGAACCACGGGTACCAGCTTCCCTGAAGCACAGAAATAGGAACTTGGAGAAGCTTGTAAAAGGTATCCTCAGGGAATCTTCCATTTTTTCACTATGATACCTTTAATCCCAGAATTGTCAAGCCACATGGAAAATAATAGTACTGAATAGTTCAGTCAGTTAAAAGTTAGTATTATTTCTTTTATCAAAAATGTTAGGTCTTTCTGTGTTTCTGGAGCTGTTAGCATTTGTATAAACTTTAAAACAAGTGAAGTCAAGTATTGAACTTGTATTGCTCTTTCTTTTTTAATTTAAGATCATTATCTGTGACTAAGCAGACTCTGTTCAATAGAAAGAAAGAACTTAAAGCCAATATTTTTTAACAGATGATTCAACGAGAGGCAGAAGTAAAGAATAAGGTAACTGCTGTGGCGTTGACAGACTCTGTTCACAATGTGTGGCATCAAGAAGTTGGGAAAACTATTCGAGAGTGGATGCGAGAGGTGAGGCTGGTTTTTTTTGAAAAGTTGGGGTATATATATCTGTGTATGGCTCTATAAACATGTCTTTATCTGATGACCTCTCCCATTTCTTTAGGGTATGAAAGACAGCACATGGAAATTTTTTGTCTATATCAGCCCCTAAAATAACAGAGATTAAAGACATTTCTGAACTTCAAAGACAACAGTCAAAATAATAAGAATCAAGTCTAGTGTTTCTTTCCGCTGCACAGCAATATAGACCCATGTACCAGGGCAGCCCATGCACTGCCTGATATCTGGAACAAAGTCATGAGCACACCCTGCGCTCCTGGCTTGATCTGGCGATGGTGGAAAAGCCTCTTTAAGCTCTTTGCAAGTCAGTTTGATGATTTGTACAACTTGCAAAAAAATCCTTTCTCTCAGCAGTTTTATGAGATGTAATTATTTCTCAAGTGCTCTGAAGTTTTGTGATGAAAAGTCACAAAACTTCAGAGTATTTGCTGCTATGCAAGTACCAGCGGCTAGTTGGTCCAAGATGGTCTGGTGTTGGTTCATGGCCAGCATCATCAAGTTTCACCTTTGGGTGAAGGGTGATGCCATGCATTCATTATTCTTTTCATAATGAAGTATGCAGTTGCTAAGATTTTTAAAAATTTTATTTTTTAAACTAAGAACAACTAAACTTCCAACTAAACTTCTCTTTCCTACCAGATCATGTTCATGTCCATGTTTTCATAAAATCATAGAATGGTTTGGGTTGGAAGGGACCTTAAAGACCATCCAGTTCCAACCCCCCCTGCCATGGGCAGGGACACCCTCCACTAGACCAGGTTGCTCAAAGCCTCATCCAGCCTGACCTTGAACAATTCCTGGGAGGGGGCACCCACAGCTTCTCTGGGCAACCTGTTCCAGTGCCTCAGCACCCTCTCCATGAAGAATTTCTTCCTGATGTCCAATCTAAATCTCCCCACTTTCAATTTAAAGCCATTACCCCTTGTCCTGTCACTACAGGCCCTTGTAAAAAGTCCCCCCAAGCTTCTTGTAGGCCCCTTCAGGTACTGGAAGGTGCTCTAAGTTCTCTCCTGAGCCTTCTCCTCTCCAGGCTGAACAAATCCAACTCTCTCAGCCTGTCCCTATAGCAGAGGTGCTCCAGCCCTCTGAGCATCTTCATGGCCTCCTCTAGACTCATTCCAACCAGTCGATATCCTTCTTAGGTTGGGGGCCCCACAGCTGGACACAGTACTCCAGGTGGGGTCTCATAAGAGCAGAGTAGAGGGGGAGAATCCCCTCCCTCGACCTGCTGGCCACGCTTCCCTGGATACAGCCCAGGATTCGGTTGGCTTTCTGGGCTGCCAGTGTACACTGCCGGCTCATGTCCAGCTTTTCGTCCACCAGTGCCCCCAACTCTTTCTCCTCAGGGCTGCTCTTAATCCATTTTCCACCCAGCCTGTACTTGTGTTTGGTATGGCCCCAACCCAGGTGCAGGACCTTGCACTTGGCCTTGTTGAACTTCATGAGGTTGGCACAGGCCCACCTCTCCAGCCTGTCAAGGTCCCTCAATGGTATCCCTTCCCTCCAGCATGTCGACTGCACCACACAGCTTGGTGTCGTCAGCAAACTTGCTGAGGGTGCACTCAATCCCACCATCCATGTTGCTGGCAAAGATGTTAAACAGCACCGGTCACAGTACCAACCGCTGAGAAGCACCGCTTGTCACTGGTCTCCACTCAGACATCGTGCCATCGAGCACAACTCTCTAAGTGCAGCCATCAAACCTGTTCTTTATCCACTGGGTAGTCCATCCATCAAATCCATGCCTCTTCAATTTAGGGACAAGGATGTCGAGCGAGGTACTTTGAGAAGTCCAGGTGGATAACATCACTTGCTCTTCCCTTATTCACCAGTGCTGTAACCCCATCGTGGAAGGCCACCAAATATGTCAGGGATGAATTGCCCTTAATGAAGCCATGCAATCACCTCCTTAGTTTCTATGTGCCTTATGTAGTTTCCAGGTGGATCTGCTCCATGATCGTGCTGGACACAGAGGTGAGACTGACTGACCTGTAGTTCCTCGGCTACTCCTTTTTTCCCTCTTTAAAAATTAGTGTTATATTTCCCCTTTTCCAGTCAATGGGAATTTCACTGGGCTGCTACGACTTCTCAAATATGATGGATAGTGGCTTAGCAACTTCATCCACCAGTTCCCTCAGGACCCGCGGGTGTATTTCATCAGGTTCGATGGACTTGTGCATTTTCAGGTTCCTTAGATGGTCTCAAACCTGATATTCTACAGTGGGCAGTTCTCCATTCTCCCAGTCCCTGCCTTTGCCTTCAGGAACTTGGGTGGTGTGGCTTGAGCACTTGTTGATGAAGACTGTGCAAAAAGGTCATAGAGCACCTCAGCCTTCTCTGTATCCTGGGAAACCAGCTCTCCTGTTTTCTTCAGCAGAGGGCCCACATTTTCCCTGACCTTTTTTTTATCCCCTGTGTACCTATAGAAGCCCTTCTTGATGGTCTTGATGTCCCTGGCCAGGTTTAATTCTGTCAGGGCTTTGGTTTCCTAACCTGATCTCTGACTTCTCAGACAACTTTCCTGTAACCCTCCCAGGCTCCCTGTCCCTGCTTCCACCCACCGTAGGCTTCCTTTTTGTGTTTGAGTTGGTCCGGGAGCTCCCTGTTCACCCATGCAGGCCTCTGGGCGTTTTTGCCCGACTGCCTGAACTTTCTACATTGCCATTGCATAACACCAAAGCAATAGGTGCACGTGGCAAATATAAACTAGACACATCTTGAATGTTTCGTTAAATTTTGCTTTTTCACGTGGATTTAGTGAAACTTTCTGTATAGACAGCCTATTCCTGACTTAACCTTACAGTTTTATAGGCCGTGACTGATGGGAATAGAGAATCACCTGGGATGCAGCCTGACAGCTCTGACTTAAATGTTAAAAATATAAAGAATGGTAACCCCTACAGGCTCTGTCAGAAAAATCCCCATTTTCTTTATGGGAAATCAAAACCTTAAAATATATGTTATGTAGTAAAACTGAAATTTTAAATCCTGTAATTTGAATCTGACAACTCCATTTTTCTTTAAGCATTTAGTCTGAATAAGACAAGTGCATTACCTTTAATTTCATTTGCAGAAAGTAGATCTTAAAGAATAAGTTAAATGATTAATGGCCTAAAAAGTGGATGGAGTGTCATAACTTACATTAGCATTGAAAATCTCCTATAAGAAAGAAGAATTTTACATATGTGAAGTGTGGCTGAGTGGTATTAAGACTAGCATATCACCTGGATATCTCTTACTTTAATCAGGTTTAAGGCTACTGGTAAAATGAATAATAATTAAAATATACACCTAATCGCTGCCTGTCTGTAGGGCTAATTGCTGTCATTGAAAGAATGAATTGTTAAAAAAGTAATTCTTCATTGGAGCTATCTCGCCTGTATCATTGGTGGCCTATTTTTAGTACCTATAGAAGTCATGATTTTTGAATTTATTAGGAGCTGTGATGAATGATAAAACAAATCATCCATTTACATATCTTGACACTGCTTTCGAGAATACTTATTTCTTACAGGCAAGTGTCACATTGTATATAAAAGCTGGTTAATTGTGTGCTAATCTTCTGTATTATCTCCATCTCTCTGATGTAGTGTTCTATCAGTAGTTAATATTAATTTTACTTATTTCAAATGAATGTAATACTTCATAAAAATTCGACTTCTTTTATAATTTCTACCATCTTACATTTACAATTTCACATTCAGCTGTTAATTAAAATTATACATGCAAATTGTAAAATGTATAATGCTTTACTGCTTTCTACTTTAAACCTTACAGCCTTTGTGAAATAATTCCATTTTAACCATTTTTCACTTAAAAAGTTACATTACTGGGTAGTGTGTTTGTTTTCTTTTTTTTTTTTCCATCGAGTTCAATAGTTTCATTGATCTACTCTTTCTTACAAAAATCTGCCATGCTTTGTGAACTTCACTTTCTAATCTCATACAGCAACCCTTCCTTTATGTTGTTCCTGCTCTCCCTGGTCCCAGAACAGTAGGGTTGCCTTGACAAATCTATTCAAAGCCATTCCTCGCCCTTTATTGGTGGGGACTGAAGCCTTTGAAATTCTCTCCTCACTGCAACACAGCTGACATCTTCTTCCAGACAGAATGAATTAAGGAAATACAATAAGACACTTGATCTACCAGTCAAGGATCTTTCCACAGTGAGGACGGACTCCATGGTGCACAACTAGGGCAGCAAGCATCTACAAATACACAATACATGCTTGTTTACCAGAATAGCAATCATCCATTTTTACAATCATGACTGATGGGATGATTTTTTAGAAATCTGTCTGAAAATTCATTGGGTCTTTCCAAAAAGTTGTGTGGGTTTTTACGTTGGGTTTTTCTTTTTTCGTTTTCCTCTTAATGAAGTTAATCAGGTTTTCAGAAAGGGAAGACTCAGATTTGTAATAAGGGAATCCATGTAGCTCTTGCAGTTCAGCTGGCAATCCTGTTTAAAATGTAGTTGTTTTATAATTAAATCTTCAATTCAGTAGGTTTGGTCTAGTTTCAGCATATTTTATTAAAAGCGTATTATTTAATACTTTAATTCATAGACTTACCTGAATAGATAGCATTTTGAGCAAAACATTTAAAAAATTCGTGGTAAATTCATCCTACTAAGAGGTTCAGGAATGAAACGTAAATGTAAATGCTTCCTGAATACAACTCCCCAAAGACCACTATTTGGATTTTTAAATGTTCATCCCCAGTTCTTCTCAGCTGTATTTCCAATTATTTGAATATTAATCTGCTATCATGATGGTTTTCATTCAGGTATAATCTGCTGGTTTGTGATTTCACAACCATTCTTTCCACAGTGTACTACATCCCAACACCCTGAAAAATTCTGATTTCTTAATGTTGGCAAGCAAGCAGGCTTAGTGTTTATATCAACACCTATTTAACTACTACAGAATGGAAAACCTTAAAATGTGCAGTGGGTAATTCAGGCACCGGTTGGACCAAGCACCTACTTTAGTCCACTGGCACTTGAAGCAGCAATTAAAGACGTGATATTTTAGCACATTACAAATCTCCTGAATTATGGCCTTACTCTTGTTACTTATTTAGGATGAAGCTACAGTATTTCAACACCAGTTAGCGTGAATAAGCCAGTGTATTTTACCTTCCAGTCCCTATTGGGACTGAGATGTAAATTAGTTTGACTATTTTGATGTGATCATTTTCCTTACTCACAAAGTCTGTATTCATTTTTGCCCTGAGTTTTTGGCTTACCCGAAAATTGCCTGCCTGCTCTTACAGAACTGCTGCAACTGGGTGTCCAGCTCAGAGCCCCTGGACACTTCGGTGGAGTCCATGCTGCCGGACTGCCCCCGCGTCTCTGCAGGTATGTCGGTTTGTTTGCAGCAAGCTAGGGTACGTGTTTGTGACCAGAAGCAGCTTGGTTATTTAAAAATGCATTTGGTTCTGAATGTGTTTTAACCCTTCTGCAGCAAGATATGGTTAAAAGCATGTGGCTGCTGCTATTTTATGCAGCCCACTGCTAATATTTTTTTTCTTTGTCTTTGTGTGGGATTTAAGTTCTCTTGTCTAGTTGCAGCTTAATTTTTTTCTAGTCTTCTTTTCTCGTTGGCTTTAGGTAATTGGTAACGTAATAGGTAGGAGCTTAAGAAAAATAATAGTGATGATGAAAACTGGAAAATCTGTCATAGATCCTTGAACAAATACCTAACTTTATGTAGGCAAGAAGGTTTTGAAGAAGTACATTAATGAAAGGTACAGCTAAGTGAAATATACCACTTTCCTGAATCCTGATCAACAAAAGTCTAGTTTACATAGCAAATTATTTACTGTATCCAAGAATCTTGATGCAAGATTTCTGCTGTTTTGGAAATATTCAGCTACACTCTTTCATTAATGAATCATGAATCATCAGTCATAAGGAGCACATGAAATAATACACAGAGACTTTTGTTAATGTGTAATAATTCCAGAAAGTAGACACAGTTGTCAATGTAACAGGAAAATCTCAAATCTCTGTAGGAAAGTAATCTAAAATACATAAAGCTGTTACTGAACTTTCATGTTTGATTATCAGATTTCCTAAAAGTCATAGGTAGAGTATTTCTGTAGAATATAAAATCAGGTTCAAAGGAAGACACAGCCTATACAATATTAATTTAAAAGCTGGAACAGTGTTTGACCTTGCTCTGTGAGACGCAGTTGTTCGTTTGACAAGTTAGAGATTCATATCTGTCTGGATTTGTGAGGTTGTTAATGAGACCTAACCTTGCAGATGAAATTTGGTTTACTGCAGGATGTTTTTAAGGCTTAGAAAATTTAGCAGTGCTTTATTTGAGAGCTCGCAACAACCAGAGACCTGTAATCACATTTTGGCTGTGGGTTGGGATCTAACCGTGCAGATCATCAGCTCTGTACAGACGCAGTGCAATAGCATTGACATTGCTCTTTAGTGCTTAGGGAAGTGAAATATTGCTAAAATTTTCATAGATTCAACATCCATTTACCAACTCCTTGCTCCTTCAGGGAAGAGTGCTGCAGTTTAAAAGGAAAATATTGTTCAGTAGTAGAATTCTTTAAAACAGAATTAACTTTCAATCTCTGATACTTTTGTTGCTGTTCTGCAAGAGTGTGTGTTGTAGAGGTCATTTTAGTCAGGTAAATAGGGGCTTGGATAGCAACCAGTTAGTATTTACAATACACTCGCCAATACTGAAAATACTCCATCTGACCTTCTCTTCTCTTTCTTTATATTCATCCTATGTAAATAATGTAAAAGGTATTCTGTAAAAGAAATCTTAAGTATTATGTAAAAAATAGACTGATGCTTTAATAGGGGTGTGAGCAAGTCTTAATTTTATGTTTCTGTTGAGGATGGGTCATAATAGGCATAAGGTTTATACTCCACTTAATGAATTCCCAGCTACACTGAAGCCTTTGGCAGAAGAATTAATTTAAATGGGGTAGAATTTCAGCCAATAAAAGTTGTAAAAGTTGGCTATCTGCATTTCATACATATGTACAATGCCAATAGATTAGGATTACTGATGTTCTCAGAAGCTCTTGTCAGAGATTTTGGACAATTATTTAAATGGAAGCTAACTGTTTCCAGCTTGGTTCTTTACAATATATGGACAGTTTAAAACAGTATATCTTTATGTGACTACTGATGATTTATCGATTTGATCATACGTTTTTATTTATATTTCTTGTATTCATGTCTTATGTGGACAACTGCAAGGCATTTACAGAGGAACAAGTGAGTAATTCCTACAGTGTGTTTATATGAGCAATGGCATAAGCCTGCATTAGGGTAATCTCTAATACATTTATGAAATGCTACTAGATGTAGGAGCATTAGTATTTAATGTGAGAGATTTTATTTCACTTGTTTCCTAAGAATTGCAGTACTGAAATAGCCCACACTCAAATACTGGCAGCATTGCCCTTGGTATTTCAATGAATGACAGTGAGCGATCAGAGCAATGAGAGTAGATTTTTTTAAATAAGCCTTTTGCAGAAGGACGATTTGCTTCTCTTTTCTGCTTGGAATCCCATCTTTTATCTGAGTTTGCACTGAGAAGTAAGTTCAGGAATAACTGCCTCTCAGTCATATCTCACGAGCCACATTTTCCAAAAAGAGTCTGCTATTCAGCCATTCAGCATACAGGGATTTACAGGCAACCCCAGTTGGTTTGTAAGCAGTGCCTACTTCAGATTGTGTCACAGTCTTTTGCTTGCATTTCCCTTAAAAATCACTACAGAGAACTGGCCATCAAACTGGAAAAACAACTTGTATTTCCAGATAGAGTTGCTCAAGCTTTTGACTAGAGCATTATTAAGTGATTAAAATGTTTGCCATAATTCATTCATGTCTTAGTTACAAAAAGGAATGAATAAACTTTAATAATTAAGTGTTGTGGGTGTGAGAACAACACTAGAGAGAAAGCAAGGCATAATAAATCCATTCTCTGTCATCATGGCAAAAGGTGGGGTACTGCAAAGGTCCCACATTCATGGTCTTTCCTCCATGACTCAAGGACTGGGTTGCACTTGTGCTCAGTTGCAGGCTTGTGCTCAGTTTAACACCTTCCTGTGGCAGGTTATCGTCACACTGAAGGGATTGTTCTCTGCAGCTTCCCGTTTGACACAGTTGTCCTGTGTGGTATATGTAATCCTGAAAAGCCTGTGTTGAGAGACGTATCTCCCAGCTCCAGTGTCTTCCATCAGACCTGTAGCTCCTGTGGAGCCTATCTGTCCCACATTACTCATCTTGTTATCCTTCCCATATTTTTCCAACAAGAACAAGGCATTCTTCATCATTAGAGTCCACCACACTGTCATTTGTCTTTTACTGGGCAGGGCTGTCCAGCATCATTCGCCTCTGTTCCTTCTTTGGTTCACAGCCCACTCTGGTTTCCAGCTGTGGAACGCTGCACAGGTAAGGTCCTCAGCTGTGTCACTGTCACTTCACTGTCCTGGAGGAGCCCTCTGTCAGCCTGCAGCCTTCAGACTACGTTAAAAACACTATCCCCTACCCTCAAGCCCTCATTGAGGACCTGTGTTAGACCTGTCTTCTGCCTCATTCTTAATCCACCTTCCTAATGGACTCAAACCAGAAGACCTCTCTTGTCTCAGAGGAGATGGATTCTATCTATCTAAGACATAGTGAATGTAAGGTGGAGAACGCTGAAAACTTTCAAAGCCGTCCATGCGTTAAAGGTCATCACATAAAATGGGGTAGTGGTGGGAGTCTTACTGGTTAGGAGATCGGAGGTCACCTTGCCATTTGACACAGACAATGGGATAGACGTTTTAATGGCAGGTTGTAGTGTGTAACTGCTAACCACAGTGGTAGTTCATTTCGTGTCTCCTGACACAACATTCCTTGTAGTTCTGGGGCAGGGAGTTCGCGAGCCCTTTGGTAAGCTGGCCTACTGTAGCAGCTGCTGGGAGGGAACAGCTGAAGGTGAGGATGGGGGAAAGCAGAGCCATGGATCAGTGTCCCACTCTGTGACTGTTCAGGAGTTAAATTACTTTGATTTCAGGATAGTGGCCTCAACATTGTCCCAGGAACAGCATTGTGGTAAATTTTGCCAGGTAAACATGGCCTTTGTTTTCCTGAATACAAAATTTTGGAGTGCCTAATGGGGAGCATTTTAGTGTTTGGATAAGATACATTCCTTAGCTCATGTGTTTCTACCAGTGGAAGCTTTTTATTTAGGAGAGGACATTAAACTTTGCAGTATTTTGCCAAAGTGGATATGCACCAACCCTCATTTACATAATCAAATAAAAATAAGTTATTGTAACATTAGTAAAATGAATTGCTTAATCAAATCCTTCTAAAGTCTTTCTAGTTGACCCCCAAAATGACTAGTTATTCTTTTAACAGTTGCAACCAATGTAGTTAAAACATTGTAAAATGGGGAAATTATAACATCAAAAGACAAACAAGATGACACAATGGAATGAAACGTTGACAGTAATCAAGAAAAACTCTATTCACGGAAGAGCCTAGGCTTGAATATATGTCTCCATAATAAGGAAAAAAGTACAAGAATTAATTCATGTAGTCGAATAAACTGGTCTCGTGCTGGCAGAAATAAATTCCTCATTTTGGGGGCAGGTGTGACCCATGCTGGTGGAGCTCTGAACAGTATCCAGAGTGAGTCCACAGACAAAATTTTGGGGTACCAAACATCAACTTTCACTCTGTATGGTGTATAAAACATTTTGTCTCATTTAGGCAAGCGAAACACAACCTTTTTGGTTTACTTTGAATTCGGAAAAGATCATTAGGCTACTGCAGCTGGTTTTTACAGATTTTTAGGATAAAAATATTTTTTCAGATTTTTACCTTTTTTTTACAGATAAATAAATAGAAGGGGAAAAATGGCTTCACAGAAGGGTTGAGGTGTGAAGGGACCTCTGGAGGTCATCTGGGCCAACTCCTACCCAAGCAGGGCCAGTTGTCCAGGACTATGTCCAGCCTTCCGTCCACTCCATTGGTCGTGGTTAGTTCATAGAATCACAGAATGGTTTGGGTTGGAAGGGACCTTAAAGACCATCTAGTTCCAACCCCCCTGCCATGGGCAGGGACACCCTCCACTAGACCAGGTTGCTCCAAGCCTCATCCAGCCTGGCCTTGAACACTTCCAGGGATGGGGCATCCACAGCTTCTCTGGGCAACCTGTTCCAGTGCCTCAGCACCCTCTCCATGAAGAATTTCTTCCTGATGTCCAATCTAAATCTCCGCACTTTCAATTTAAAGCCATCACCCCTTGTCCTGTCACTACAGGCCCTTGTAAAAAGTCCCCCCCAGCTTCCTTGTCAGCCCCTTCAGGTACTGGAAGGTGCTGTAAGGTCTCCCCAGAGCCTTCTCTTCTCCAGGCTGAACAAACCCAACTCTCTCAGCCTGCCCCCATAGCAGAGGTGCTCCAGCCCTCTGAGCATCTTCGTAGCCTTCTCTGAACTCAGTCAAACTGGTCAATATCCTTCTTATGTTGAAGGCCCCAGAATAGTTAATATTCACATAAGGTTTTGGGGCTTTATTGGTATACTTGCCCTAACTTCCAAAAGACCCCACAGTCATCCAATAACCGAGTGATGTGTAGGGTTTAAGGCCATACATGAGTGAGTATGGAGCGGAGATAGTGGTAGTTGTCTGAACTCTGGTAGGACAGCCAGCTTTTCCTGTGTCAGCATCAAAAGGAGGTCCTTCATATTGCACCGAGATTCAGAATGTGGTTTGTTTTCCTGTGTTGCCTTTTCAAATTCTTTTAACTGGTAAAGGGGAAGGGGGTCTGCTGGTTGCTTCTGATGGAGCTTGTTCCAGCAAGGAGCAGGGTTGTCATCCACTTGGTGAAAACACAGCCAAAAGCATTCCTGCATGTGTTAAACTCACACTATGTACTTTAAGGCTTGGGTTGGCTTTCTTCTAGAGATTTTTCTCTATGTACTTAAGAGACTCGCAGTTCAAAACAAATGAAAGATGAGATTCTGCAGAGCTTACTGAAAAACAGGGAAAAGCTTGTTACCTGCTGTTTTTGAGTCCTTGGCATAGCTTGATTTAATATCAAGACAAGAATATGGTACTAAACAGTCCCCTCGAGACTGCTGCTTTGTGCAAAGTAATAGAATAGCATCAATAATCCTTCCATGGGGCTACAGTAAATTTAAGTAAAGTTATTCTGGACTGTTAGATCTGTTTAAAAGCACTGATCCAAGAAAGCGAGCGCATCACTTGCACAGCGAGCCTTTCCCTGGAAGAGCAGGCGTGCAGCCTGGCCCCTGCACACGCTTGCAGCGACTCATCAGATAAAGCCCTTGTTGCAAAGCTTGTGTTGATACCAGGGAAACCACGAATTACCCATTAGATTACGGAGGTGGTAGTTTTTGTTGGCTTTGCCTAAAAGGTGACTTCTGCCCGCTGTTTTAAGAGTTCAGTTGTGTATTTCCTTAGAAAAGCCTCGTCTAGCTGCGGATGCACCCCATGCTGAGCAGATCCTGGGGTTCAAACAGGAGGATCTCCAGTGAGGTTAAATGGGCTCTGCAACGCTGCAGGGTCTGTGCACAGAGGTAATTGCATGAGTGAGACTTGTGACAGCCATAGGGAAGGACCAACTTACTTCTCTCTGCTTTTTTTTCCCTCTGCTTTATTTGCACCACACTGCATTGACACTCTTACACATTTATGGATCTTGCTCATAACAAATGAGGCAGAAAAAAGCATACACTGTATTAAGCACTGAGACAATACCTGGCTCATCCCCTTCACAGCTTTTATCCCAGTATACCAATGCTTCTTGTTTTTCACTCTTAAATCGATTTGATGAAGACCATTCTGGGCAGTTTTCTGATGGTATTTTGTGACCAGGGGTAGGTGTCCAATAACTTGATCAGTATAACTAAAAAAACACACATTTTTTACTATCAGGCAGATTAGGCAATTTTCCATTTTGCTAAAAATGTTATTTCTGCATTCACTTGTCATTCATGGAGATTAAGATTACAGTAATCAGTGTTTACCATAAACCTCTTTGCATTTTATGTCTTCATGTGCATGTAGTTCTGTCAATGAAAGCTTTTCACTTAGGAGAAAAGATTAAACGCCGCAATGTTTTGTCAAGGTGGCAGGCTGCTGTGTTTAGCTGCATATTAATTTGTTTTAAGGTATTTGCAACTCTAATAGCACAAATGGAGAAATGCAGGAATCTGCAGTGTGAAGGATGCTTCGTAGCCTGATGTCAGCACCTTCACAAGCTGCAAGCATTGGTCCTGCGCTTCCATTTCTGCTGCTGTACGTTGTCCATCAGGAACTGGAAATTATTACAGAAACTTTGAAGCATCAGCCTGTGTTAGCCACAGCTCTGGCAGCTGCCGCACTAAGTCCAACTTTAACTAATGTCTTCTTAGCATGGAAGTAAGTAGCTTTTTCCCTACTCCCGACTCTTCAAAGGCACTCTGCTTTTAGTCTCCTACTCAGACTCAGGTGTTGCAGGCAGCTTTTCGTTTCATGTATAATACCTAGTTGGATGTGAGCTCCTATGTTGTGTTGTGAGTAGCTTAGCTTTACAGTGCTTTGGAAAGGACAAAATCTTTAAAGACCTGTTGAACGACATTGCAGATTCTGTTTCCAGAATGCCAGATCCTCAAAAGTAAATACAAAAATTGGAATTTGAAAGTGTTGACTTAATTTGCAGTTGTTGCTGTGGTCAGAGCGTTTGATATTATAAGAATTTCAATTTTGTAATGCATTTTTATAACTTCTTATATGACCAGCTAGGTATTCGATATACTACCAGTACTGTTATTTTTCAGGATGAGACACTCATTCCACAAAATAGTTACATGTATTTGAGGCAGTACTGATATTAGAGAAACCGGTTCATCAAAAATTATTCTTGTACTCAAACATACCTGTTTATCACTGCATTTGTTTTAAAGTACAGTAAAACTAGTGATGTATGCTTACCTCAGAGTCCCCGAGGCTGTCTTTGATTGTGGCAATAATGAATAATGTAAATTATTACAGACAGTTATTTCCTACGAAGTGTTTGACAATAGTTAGGCTGCCATGACCACTGCTTCTGATACTGCTTAATGCTATCTCATTAGTTCTTTGTGTATTCATATCTGTCTACATGTTGGCTGAATTCCATTGTGTGATTGGAGACTTGAGTTTGGGGACTTTTTGTCCAGTGCTTTTGCTTCATCTTGGCCCATGCAGATGCCATCCAGAACAAGTGATGCTTAGCCAGTCCTCTGCATGACTGGGTTGTTGACATGCTTGTGCTGTGATTCCTTATGGCATTTACAGGCACAACAGCAGTACAAGAAGTAATGAATGCATTCATGGTTTGAATAGGCAGATGTAATTTTACTGCAGATATCCAAGTGACAGTTCAGACTGACACTTTAAAGAGACTATGTTAAGTATAATTAAGTTATTGCTAGAAGACCACTAGTATTAGTTCAATCCACAGTTGATTTGTCTGTTGAAGGGGAAAAACTAGAACAAGTGATGCTTTATCATCTAACCTCATGAAAGTCCTTCAAAAGTAAGTGAGGGTGAAGGGTCTGGAGCACAAGTTCTGTGAGGAGTGGCTGAGGGAGCTGGGGGTGTTCAGCCTGGAGAAGAGGAGGCTCAGGGGAGGCCTTATCACGCCCTACAACAGCCTGAAAGGAGGGTGCAGAGAGATGGGGTTGGTCCCTTCTCCCAAGTGACAAAGCAATGGCACAAGAGGAAGCGGCCTCAGCTTGCCAAGGGGAGGTTTAGATGGGGTATGAGGGAAAACGTCTTCCCAGAAAGGGCTGTCACGCATTGGAAGGGGCTGTCCAAGGGTGGAGTCACTGAAGGGATTTAAGAGACGTGTGAATGAGGTGCTCAAGGGACATGGTTTAGTGGTGGACTTGGCAGTGTTGGGTTAACACTGGAGTTGATAATCTTAAGGGTCTTTTCCAACCTAAATAGTTCTGTAATTCTCTAAGTCTATACTCGGATTGACTTTTTCCTCCAGGGCAAGCCAGACTACACCCTAGCAGAAATAGGTATTTTTGTGATGGCAGCATAAGCTTTCCTTGTATGGTGGCTCATCACCTTTTTACACTCACTGCCTTCTCAGCTTCTCAGTGCACATAGGCAACACTACATCAGAGAATGCACCTTGCTCCTTGCTGCTGAACTAGGGGGTTAAAGCCTGGTTAAAGTGTGTCTTCCATAAAGTGGAAGAGAAGGCCATAGTCCTCTCATTTCATCTCTGAAATACCTACATACTCCAGTCTCCTTTACATGAGTCTCGAAAAGTTTTCATTAAGTACTTTATGGGATGGAGCTTGAACGTTAGTCTTTGTATTTTGAAGTTGCATCCACATTTGTGTTAGTGATTTTAAAATGTATTTTCTGTGTTTCATGCTCAGTAGCTCTGAGAAGCCAGAATATCTATATAAATGGGATCTGGTACATCAGTGTAGTTGTTAAAGCTGTACTTCTGCTAGGGCTGAGCACCAGTAAGGAGGTATTGCCTGAGAGATGTAATCCAAGATTCAATAGCAAAATTTTTATTTGCCTTGGCATAATACCCAAGAAATCATTTACATTTTAGCTTGCATTTTCTGTTCGAATCAAAATTTGGATTTGGATTTGGTAGAATTTTTCAAAAGGTTCACTTTCAGTTGAAAACTTTTGATCTTTTTTCCTAAATGCCTGTAGTTTAGGCCAGCAGACATTTGGATTACTTATTCTCCACTTTTATATATACGTCATTAACTTTTGACCAGTCGTTGTTATGCTGAAATATATAACTTGCATTTGGTTAAAATATGTCTTCTAGAAAGTTATTCAGCCTTCGATGGAAGGATTCAGGAGAGAGGGAATCCATCGCTTCATTCCCTTTGTAATTTGTCAAACTATTATGGGGAGTGGCTCATTTCTGGTTTGGCTTTGTCTGGTTTCAGGTTCCAGCCATTAGTTCTTGCTGTGCCTTTTTCTACTAAGTTAAAGAGCCATTTAGTACATCTGCTTTTTCTCCGTGTGAATTAGATACTGGAATCAAGTCAACACTCAATTTTCTTTTGAGAAACGGAATAGATTGACTTCTTTAAGTCTCACTGCAAGTTAATTTCTCCAGGTTTCAAATGCTTTTATACATTTTTTTCTGTGGTGTCTCCAGTCTTTCAACATCTTTTCTTTGAAACGGACCTGTGTGCATTTCACTAATGTAAAGCACAGACTTCAAATCTTCACTACCAGATTGTCTCCCATTTCATTAGCCAGCGGTCACATTTGACACTTATATCACCATCAGTTTAGAAGGAGCTTGTGCAGCATTTCCTGATACCACTTCTAGAGCTGATGCTCTTCACCTTAGTTCTAAAGTGGCATTATGAAACACTGCAGGTAGCTTAAAAAAAAACAAACAAACAAACAAAAAAAAAACCACAAGAACCAAACTAAAATATGAACACCCAAAAAAAAAAACCGCTGCTGTCCTTCTTGTTAATAACCATTCTGCCCACCTTCACTTTTACACAAGCTTTACCACCACTGCATTTATATTTACTTCCTGTGTTGTTGAATAGCCTTAGGACACTCAGTTCGTAACATCTCTGTTTAGTAGTGGTTTCTCCATGACAGCTCCATCTGCAGATGACTTAGTCTGCAAGTTTTTACAAAGATTGAATAACATTGATTTTTAACCTGTTTTCACAAGTAAACAAGAATTCCACAGTTGTGCCATTTGTCTCCTCGTGAATTTATGAAACATGGATCAATTTCTGCCTAATTTGAAGTTTTAGTTGCAATTAAGTTTCTCCAATTTTTGTGATAATAGTTTACAGCATGGAAGGAGAAGTGAAGAATGTATGCTCCTAATCAAAAGGAGACTTTTTAATGTCTCCTTTGAAAGGCAAGGGGGAGTAACTCAGGTGCTATACACCGTGCCTGGAAACAGACAGCTAGCAAAGCAGCAGTCACAGCCAGACAACTCTAACAGGTCAGTGGCTGCAGTGTAACGACAGTATTTTTCAGAAGTTTCATGGGAAACCTGGGAAAAGCAAAAGGTAGTTGCTGGAAAGAAAAGGGAGACACAAAGGACTTTCTAAAAATGCATAGTAAAGTTGGCATAATGTGTCCTGCTGCTCAGAATGTTCTGGAGGAATAAATTAATAACAATGACAAATAACTGACAAATAACTCTATTTGCATATAAAACCTTATCAGCTAAACAGGCTAACACATCAAAGAGTGAAACTGAGTTTATTTGTTTAGGACTTCTTTTCCAGTAAATTCCATTGGCTTGAATTAATTACATTTTTGTGCCTTAATTAATGTACCTCCCTTAATAGACCCTAGTATCAGAACATTGCACGTCTGAAAAGGATTTTTAGCGTACATCAGCTTGAGCCCCCACCCCAAGGTAAGAACAAACATTCTCACATCATTTTCCTGACAGATGGCCATCTCATTGGTTCTTTCCTTTTGTTGCACAATAACACATCTTCACTGGGCAATCTCTTCCGAACTTCCACCTGTATCTTCCTTGGTGCATGCATACAACCTCAGGAATAGCCGGGTAAACAGCAGTTGCCCCCAAAACTACATCAGCCAGCTGGACAGAGTGGTAAGCACTGAAAAAGATCACTTCTACAGCAGATCACTTGCAATGAATATTGAATTGATTGGGATTGTTTTACATAAAGAAGGGTGGATTTCCTGGGAAGAAGAGCAACAGAAGGCGGCAGACTTCAAAACAGTTGCCATTAAAAACAATCAGAATTTAGTCTTCATGTCCACAGACTAAGGCAGGAATTTATGGACCTATATATCCATTTTTTCATTATTGTTCCTGAGATTTATTGCAGGCTAAGCTATGCAAATAGTATTTTCTGAAAGTTGGATTAGGATTTTTCCCATCTTTTGTAACTTCTCTGCTATTTTAAGTTTCATTTAAAATGAACATCAGTAGCCAGTTAGGTGGTTTATGACTCTTGAATACAAACTCTGCAAGCCTGCCGATTTGGAAATATTTATCCCTAAGAAGATATTGATGAGTAGCGAGAAAGAATGTACTTCATCAAACACTTTGCCATTTTTTTTCCAGATAGAGAACAGAAACGTATATTGAACAATTTTGCACTTTCTCCTGCATTGTTATTTACAGTCTCACCGTCTCCATCTGAAAATCGACATATGTTTCCTATGGATTGCATTTGTTGCTTGTATATAAAACACAGTTCTTCATTGTGCTACGTTTGACAGCAATAGGTTGTTTTTCCTTAGATAGCTTTAGCTTTTCTTATTATCTTTTTATACTGAAAACAAGCTATTTCCTCTTTTTTTTCTGTTCTTTGACTGATTTCACTTTTTCGCTAAACCAGGATGACTAGTGCTCTGTCTTGGGGTTGGTTTTTTTTTCTCATCCAACAAGCTTTTTTAAAATGCCGCTCATTTGTTAAAATATCTCAATTTGATTTTATAATCTTTCTCCTACCTTGAAGAAAATAGCCTTTTTGAACCACAGAGCGTGTGTTGCTGGCTGAGGCTTGTCGCTGCTCAATCCCACCCAATGCCATCAGGTGAGGTTCACTGGCCCCAGGCAACCACCCACTTCCACCTCAGTCATCTCGTTCATCTTTATCCATCACAATAGTGCCTAAAATGGTAACATCATGGAAAGCATTATACCTTCCTTGCATTAGAAAATCACCACTAATGGTTTTTAGAAACTTTTAATGTTTATGAACACCAGCATCCATCTTCTGAGCTCTCCATGTGCTGCAGAGATGTGCTTAGGGAGAAGCTTACCCCATTTTCTGGTTTGCCAAGGTAGTCTGTCACAAACTTCCCCACCAACATCTCCTCCTGGGCTGTTTTATCATGATAGCGTACATGCATGGAAGCTCAGATTTATCAGTATTGTTGGATAACTAATGGTGAGACCACCAAATCCTCAATGCTTTTATTCACCTGAATCACTCTAAAGAGGTACTAAGCACTTTAGGCATACAAATTATCTTAACGCCTGTCAGTAACGCCAATTATATCAAATTCCTGCTCATGGCTGTGATTGGACAACAAAGAAGAATTGGAAAAATTCCTGCCAGTGGCATAGAATTGATTTTAACATTCCTTTTCTTTTTCTTTGCCACATAAATTAGATTTATTTGCAACACATGGAGGTTAAATTTGTATCATATTTGCCTTCTTAGCACCCTGCCCTCAAGTTGCTAATTTAACAGTTTTCTGGCTGCTCCAGCTAGCTCTCAGCCGAGAAGATTTGTTTCCCAACCTGTGAGTTAACCAAAAGATGAGAAACATGGAGCTCCGCAATGCCATTTTTAGAGGCCCCTTTCACAGTATATTTGCACTTTAAACTTTCTCCTATCAAGGAACATGCCTATATTTGGAAGGCCCAATTTTCTGTTAAAAGGACTTGTCATTTTCTGCTAACCAGTGTCAGCAACTAATCTCATCACATTAATGTACAAGGACAGCCAAGTGACTTGTTTAAAATGCATTGTGATTGTTACCTACTTATTAAAAGCAAAAGCAAACAACTGCTTATAACTAATGTTCAGATGCTGATTGTTTACACAAATAGTGTTAAGGACAAGGCTAATTTAAGTAGACATATTATATTCTTACATTATGGCATGAAAACCATACTCTGTTTATAATGCATATATCTCAATATTATGAATACTTCTTTATTCCAATAAGTAATTTAGTAAGCCACATTTAATAAGTAATACTTTTCAAACTGTATTCTGATTTTTATGTGAAAGAAGGGAATAGGAAATTTCCCCCACCCATTAATCCATTTATTTTAGGGAGGTTTACAAGACATACCTACAACAGAGAAATAATCCGCATGGTTAATAGAGTAAGCTGGTTTAGATGATGTTCATTATTGCCGCTGTGAATACAGTAGTCAGTTTGAAGGCAAATGTCATGTACTTCTGAACAAACGCTGTTAAGCACCCATCATTACTCTTAAGGACAAGACTTGTCTTTTTTAGTGAGTTTAATCTTTGTTCAAATGAGGCATTATGTATGAAACTTCTTACCACTTTATCTAGATTTCTACGTTAATATATCATTTGAAGATATTCATGTTATAAAATACAAGGTGCACAGGCATGATTTTTATTACATACAAATGAAACCCACATATATATGAGATCTGAAGGCCAGTTTTTGACTCTTCGATACTCTTAGAGGATCCGTTGGAGTCCGACAGTTTACGCGCCTGCACAAGGGCAGACCTTTGCTCTGACTTCGCCTTCCTAGGCAAGACAGGTCATGTTTTGTTTCCCACTCTGCCCCCAGATGACCGGTGCTATTACGTCACAGTTCAAGCTATATACTGAGCTGAGCGCTAATCTAGAAGGGCTTCTTGTGTGTGTTTGGACACGCGTGCTTGGCGTGAAAGGGAGCATCCCAGCCCTGCCAGAAGGTGCGCTTTCTGCGGCTGCTCCGACTGGAGTTTTCCGATGTAGCTGCGCAAATGGGGAACGTAAACAAGAATCTCAGAACGCTTCTCCCGCAGGAGCGGGCGTCACTTTGCAGTTCTAGGGTGATTGAACTTCAAGGACTCGTTACTACTCTGGGTAGTTACATTAAAATGTTTGTTATTTGGGTAGTTTGGGGGCAGAGGTCACAGCATCTGCTTATGCAGCTTGGTCCATTCAGTGAAATCTGTTCCCCTTTCAGCATAAAAAATTTTCCAGAAAATCAAACACATGTGAAATGATGAAGATTTCCTAGAGCAGTGCTATGCTGGATGCTGATAATAATGTCTGTCCGAGCTGCAAGATAGGATTTATTGTATTTCAGGGCTGCTCTGGATGTTTATGATTTTGACATTTTTTCGGTACTGATTGCAGAACTTAGACTCATACATTAGGTGCAGCTTGCAAATTCAGCACAACTTACGAATATTGCAAATTTCCTGTGGCAGCTGAGGAAGGACCTGATTCAGCTGCCACTAAAGATTCCCAGTGGTTTTGGTGGGTCTCACATCAGCCCTTTTGTCCCTGCAGACCACAGTTTTAAACCAAATGCAGAGTGTAAAGTAATGACAATTTTTTAAGAGTGAGGGTTTTTTCCTTCATTGAATAGCTCTGGATGAAACTTACTAAACAGTTGTGTCATGCTTTCTCTGATCTAATTCCCTCCCTTTCTCCTTCCTCTAATTCCCTTCTTGAAGCACACGTCTCCTGTCTTCCAGTAGTGCCAGCTTCCCATAAAGATCTGCCTGCCTGTGCAAGGGAAGGGGTGTGACCTTAGGATGCAGGGAACTGGCAGAGCACGAGAGAGACCCTGAGCTGTTGGCTGTCCATTTGGTCACCTGCCTTTGAGATCTTAGGCTTGAGACCCCTTCCACTGAAATGGGAACTGAAGTTGGTTGTTGCTCTTAACGTCAGTGGTGTACCCACTGCACTGCCATATAGGTGAAGGCTCTCCTTTCCTCATCCATTCTAAGAAAAAGTGATTCCTGCTTGTTTTCTTCAAGGAATGGTGTTCATTGCTTGTGGGCTGCGGTACCAAGACTCAAGGCATTGCTCGTCTCCATGACTCTAATCACCCAGTCTGTGCTAATTGTTTTTACCAATGCCTCATAAAAGTCACACATTTTTTTGAAAAAGTAGATCATAGGATGGAGTAGCCTCACAGGCCAAGAGGCAAGATGTTCACTCAAGCTAGCAGTAGGATTTTTTTGTACACTGAGGAGGAGTCAGTGACAGACAGAAGAACCAAGAGTTTTGTTTTCATATTCATTGTCTCTGGGCAAGGATGAAGTGAAGAGAAACTACAAACAACCAGAGGAGATGGCACCAAGCTGTGGTAGGTTTTCCTGAGAGCCGAATGCCAGGGATTGCTCTCATTGAGCCAACCCAGCAAAAGCAAGGAGATGAGATGCAAACTGTGCATTAATACTGGTTTATCCAGACTGTGGGAAACCTGGTTGGACAGGGAAACAGATGGCACTGGGGTATCCATCATGTTGTACGATGTCAGTAGAAGGTGCTGACACGTAAGCTTGGAAAGATCAGTTCCCGTATCTCCTCACATCCTTCTGTCTTTGTTTCAGAGCAACTCAAGGCTCAGTAGAGAAGTGAGGATCTTTCCTGTTGATTTGCATGTGGATCATAAAGCTTATGTTTATTAAAAGTTTAGAAATTCCAGATGAAATAGAAGTATGAGCATTTATATAATTTGCTGCCAGATTGTCTCATTTTGGTTTTGGAGAGCTCTGCTACTCGATGCAGGGAAGTCCTAGTTTCTGCTCATTTGTGTCTTCACAGAAACTACATTTTTATTTGTATGGTTTTAGCAGTGTATTCACAGCTTGTAGTTTGCACTCATAGATAAATAATGTTCTCTTGGTAACAGAGGTACCAGCAGTCACAGGTGGATTGATTTGTCATCATCCAAAGCTTTTATCAGCCATGTAAAAAATATTCCTCATATAAATGAAGAAATAGAAATTGATTTTGAGTAGTTATTCTTTCCATGCACAGGCTCTTCTGTTACACATTTTGTTAATTCTGGTATGATATTTCTGCGCTACATCTCTTTTTCTAAACTTTCCCTCTGATTTAGTGCCTGATTTTCTTTAATGCTACTAAATGATTTACTGAAGCTTTACAAGTGATATTTCATCCGCCGGAGAGACTCTGTGAGCTGAGTGCTGTCCCCAAATATGATACAATATTGTGTTAGCATTAATATGGATATTGATGCAAAATCAATGCAAATAGACTCCACATCTAATCCCACACTCCCTCACTCAAGTTCACTGTCAGCAACAGCAAGTTACTCCTTTGATTTCAGTGCTGGATATGCAGTATTTATGAGGGGCTGCACTTTACATCCTTACTTTGGGTATCATTATGCCAGTGCACATTAAAACAGTTTCCAGAACTAAATTTGTTTCAACATTGTTGTCAGACCCCACTTAGACAAACCTGAGTTTGGGCTTTGACTTATTTAATTTGTGACTTCCCCTGTTAAAGACTACACCAGCTTCTTGAAGATACAGAAGGTAATTAGTATCATCTGGGTTTTACCTGTACAAGACAGCACGGGCCTCCTCTTACGGGCACTAGTGCCCACAATGTGCAAGGCAGGATTTGGCCATTTCACACATACTCCTCTTCTGGATGGCTGCAGTATGTGTCTGGCTCCAGCACACTGTTAGGCTGTAATTAGTGTAACTAACAACTAATATGAAAGAGAAGAATAGAGGTCACCACCAGACTTCAAAGGTCTTAACAGGTTAAGGTTGGAGGGCAGTCTATCCCCTTGCTTAATCTGTTGCCATATCTTCTGAGATTTGTTGAAATCTTCAGTGACCTCTAACCTTGACGTGTTGTTCTCCCATAATTTACCAGTCACATGCCATCTTCTTTATTTCTGTCCATTTAGACAAGCATGGGTCTTTGTGATCGGCGTCTGCCTTTTCCGTTCAGATACGAGTGTGCCCAGGTAAACAGCTTTTTGATGTGGGTAAAAGACTCTTTTAAACTGCTTTAATGCTCTTGCCCTGCTAGCTTCAGACTCGTCAGAAAGGGTTGTTTTGCTATGGTTCATCATGTGGTTTGTAGGTGACATTTGACGTTTAGATGAGGCTCAGTTTTAAATTCTGGCTATTATAATAAATGGGGCATTGTACAACCATTTTCAAAAAATACTAAATTTCAGCTTTTATGAGTTCGTTTCTTCAACCTAACAGTCCAGGGATAGTTTTGTTCAAATTTTCAGTAAACATGAAAGCTTTTATTGGCTAAGTGTTCAACTCAAGGATGACTGGTATTATGCAAAAAATCAGTAGATATTCCTCCACAGTGCTTCATGTGGGAGACAAGTTCTCATCAAGGAAGGTCTCCTGTTCCTGATGGGTTTGGGGTTTTTTCCCCCTCGGACTCAGCATGACATCCCTCCCATCAATCCCAATATACATGGGTGGGTTTTGATAGCATTTTGAAACGCACTGCCTCTTTCCCACGCATCAGGCGGTCACTCCTCCTTGGTGGTGCCCATCCCAAGGCAATGGGCAGAGGAGAGGAGAGGGTTTCTTCCTCCTTCCCCCCGTGGATGCTTTGCCTCGGGAGAGCTGTGGACATTCCCACAGCAGGAAGGTGAGCGGACCCCTCTGGATATGCCATCAGGAAGGCTTGCTGGCTTCTACCCTCTGCCTTTTACTGCTCCAGCATCTCACCCTGCAGTCCCTCCTGGTGTCTGACCACTGCGGATCTGGGGAGGAAAACACTGAAAATCAATCCAGCAAAGCAACGTGCAGCAAGCTACTGGCCTGCACGAAACCAAGCATGGGTTTAGTTATCCTTTTAACCGATTAAAAGACTTTAAAAGAGAATAAGAGCGACCGAGAGGGAGTGAGAGCAGCCCAGTGTTAGATTTAAAGTTCAACAGGGGAAAAAAAAAATTATACAAGGATTTCACAAGCAACGACACTTGGATGGTATTTGGGAAATCTTTTTCTTTCAAGACTATCTTGCGATTAACTATGGGAGTAGCACATCAAAGCTGCACTGACTTCAAAGCTTAGAACCACTTACGGCTTCCAGCTATTGCTAAAACCTACCACTTCACCCTGCCAGCAACTCATCTCAGTTGCCTCTTTAAGTTACACCCAACTACTTCCTGCCTTCTGATTTTGGGGGGAAAAAAAAAAAAAAAACCACCAGAAAAACCTTGTAAATTAAATATAGCTGTTTGCACTGAAGGGATGTCAAATTCGGGGGAAGAAAGCAAATGGAGGCATTAGGACATTAAAGATTTAGTACAAACTCTATGGTGATTTACATACGCACGGTCTCATTTGGCTGACTCTAACAAAGCTGCCTGCTTTGGGGAGGTTTCCTCACTGACTGCTACCCTTTTGTAAAAGCCCCTGAATAAGGTGAGCAAGCTGTTTAGGCCTTTATTTAGGTCCAGATGTTGGCTATAGCTTGACCCAAGCAGAGGTGCTCTGGGACTCTGGGATATCTTCACATATATAGCACATACCATGAAATCGGTTCCCATCCTTGTTCTGGAATGCATCCTCTGATGCACCTCAAAACGGTGTGTCGGTGTTGGGGGATGATCATCATTTACTGCTGCAATATTATTGATTCTTTTGCGTTAACAGGAGAGACTGTGAAAGCAAACTTGGCATATTTGATATTTTGTGAGTCCCTGAAACCACTCATTTGTAGTAGTGTATGGCTGTGCTACACTCCCTGAACTGATACAAGAAGGCAAAAATGTACCGAAATCGTAATTTATTGCAGTATTAATATTGTTCAACACTTAAAATTGTTACATTGTTATTTTCTGATTGGGAGTTTTATGCCTAGGGTTTTTTAAATGGTACATTAATCTCTGAATAAAATTTGTCTTGCAAATGACATATTAATAGAAAGTTAGGAACAAGTGTGGGTCTTTGAGTGTGTTTTATATAACAGTTTATATGTTCAGTACAGATCAATGACATGCTCTCTAGAGCTAAATGCCATTAATCCATTTACAGCCGCTCATTGCAATGAAGAGAAATTACCATTGAAAGAGCCGATCATACATTAAGGAGAATTTCTCTGCTTCCCTGCATAGTCTTATATTTTGAAAATGCCTTTGTGAGTGTTTAAAGCCAATCTTTTTTTTTTCCCCCTTTATTTTTTTGTCTTTACAAGGGAAGAAGATTGGCAGCAGTGAGGGCTCTGGTGGCTTCTCCCCAGCCGGGCTGGGGCAGTGGAGGTGGCCCCCATGGTGCCAACCTGCTGGCCATAGCCACCCCTGCCTCATCACGGGGAATGTCTCGTCCTCACTCCCCCACAAAAATTACGAGCTTCTGCAGTAAATGGGCAGGAGATGTGAAATACAGAAACGTGGAGGCGATTAATGGGCTTTTTTGGGTGGACAGTGTTTGCCACAAGGTGTAAATAAATGAATTATAGTGTAAAAAAAAAGTCCTTTAAAGAGTTGGCATATGAAAAAGGTGTCCAGGAACCTACTGCTAAATCTAAAATACGTTTGGCTAGCGTATGTTCTGTCTCAAGAACGTGCCTCTACTTTAAATATGCGAAGGGGAAGAGGGGAGCTTCTTGACTGGCTGAGGATGCAATCAAAATGTCAGATGATTTGAAATAAATTGTTATTATAGAGTCAGGTATGACTCCACCAATGCATTTATATGTTTCACTGCATGACAGTTCTTTTTTCTTCTTAAAGAATGCATTTCTCTGAAATAAACTGTGCAGACTAGGAACAGCACAGTCATTTGAAGTTCATTGAAAATATAGGAGGACATCGTGTTTCCTGTCCTTATGTTAAACTTGGCATATTGATTTTTTTGCACAGCTTGCAGCATAGAAATGTGATCTACAGCTATGGCAAGGCAGACTAACCACATGTGAATTTGTTAAGTACTGCTGGATTAGCAGGAATCATCGGACTGTGCAAGTACAGAGACTTGACTTCTGTATCTCTCTATTTATGACTTAATCAATTAAAATAACAACTTTTGATTTTATTGGCTGCAAATAAATAAGCACAAATCATCTGCAGAAGCTAATTTTTCATATGCTTGCTTGTTTTCATGACATAAACGCCCTGTAAGTTAGCTGCAGTACGTACGCAGGCAGAGCTGGAGTTGAAGTTAGGGATCAAATATGTAAAGATTCAACAAATATAGTTGGCTACTGTTTTTTAGATTAGTGCAGAAAATTCAGGAAGTCATAGCGTGTTCTGTAACTCGCAGGTTTTTATCTAAATTTGCCTTTACTTTTCTTTGTATATTCTTTGCCTGTTTAATCTTTTGTTCCCTTTATGTTCAAAGATACCAAGATTATGGAAGCCACCGGCACTGCAGCGCAGCCTGCATTTAAATTTAGTTACGGTACGGTCGTGTGGAAAGCATTCTTCTGATGTGGGGCTGGCGTGCTCCTCTCCTCCACATTATTAAACCTCCTTAAATACCTCCATTATACCATTCACCTTGCTTGACTTCAAAGAGCAGTGTGGCTGCATAGAGAGTGTGAGCCGCAACTGTGCCGAGCGGTTTACCCATGGTTTCTTAGAAATGTTAATGCGTTTTTCCGACGTGTTTATGAAGTTATCTGTTTGCTGTTGGGTTGGAGGGACCATTCTGCAGATCTAGAAGCAAAACGGTAAAATGTCCAAGACAAAGATAGTGGCTAAAGATATTTTGGATTCAAAGTCACTGCTGTTCACCTTTTGAAACCTTTTCCACCCCCAAAAATAAAGAAAAAGTAATTAAGTCAGGAGGTTATTTCGGGGGAAAGCAAAGTTGATGCTACTCCTGAAGAACCTCTTGAGTGCAGTCTCACTGAGTCGCTCATGAAAATAATGTGGACGAATGCCTGGCTTATCACTCAGAGTTTATTGGGAACTAATCTGTTCAAAATGTTTGGAATAAGCTAAAACCTGGCTTGCTCATCTAATGAAAAAGGTCAAAACAGAGAAGAAAGTGGCACTGGTTTCTGTTAGGTGACACTGTGCCCTGCTTGTCTAATTTGATTACACAGAGCCACTGAAGCCCCAGGCAAAGCTGATTTTAGCTATAATCAGCTTCTTAACCTTTTGAGAACTAACGTAAACACTACCTACCAGTGGTTAATTACGTTGCTCTGTTACATACAACAAAGTGCAAAGGTAAAAGTGTAGAAACTGCAGTAACACATGTTGTGACAAGATCACTCCAGGGGATTACAGCCCTCTGCGTTTTATCTGCGCTCATTGATTTCTTTCTTAAAAATTAAAAACGGGCTATGAGCAGGGAGCATCGGTTTATCAGTTTCAGGCAGCATTGCCCTGTTGTGCTGCTGCCTCATCTCAAATTCCTCTTACGTACAGAAGGGGAGACCTGGTGTAGGTTGGACCGCTATGGTCGTGGATTGCTTATTTTTTAATTATGTTGGATTAACTTCATTCTAATTGTTTACTTGTAATAAAGCCTGCATCCTGCCTTCCTCTATAGTGAGCATCTTCCAGAAAGTTTTGTAATCTCTTCTGACAGATGCACCAGATCCAGATGAGGGACCTGTCTTTAGGTGGGATAAATGGGATGAATTTTATTTTCAGATTTTGCATATGCATATTAGGCAGGAACAAAAAATTTGAGGCATAAAAACTGGCTCTCTGCAGAACCTGTGTATCCAATTTCCCATGTGTTTTGGTTCATACACTTACTATAGTTTGCCAGGAATTTTGCATTTCCATGTACTTCAAAGCTTTTAGAAGACTTACAAGCCAGTGGGCTTTTGGTGTATTTTAAATCATCCTGACCTGTTCTGATCTGTGATATTTATGTAAGGAAGCTTCAATCTACTCATCTTACATACTTGCTACTCCTATATACCTGCTGCTTGGAAGCAGAAAGTTGCTTCTGAGTTTTCCACCCCGTAGAAAGTACATCTATTTTACTTTTTCTATGTCTCACTGGTTTTTTCAGCAGTGCCTCTAACCAGCATCATTCTCCTCTGACAGTGCTCAGAGAAGCTCCCTTAACGAATTATCATTATCAGCAGCATTAGCGTGGAGGTTGTGGGGCAGCCTGGTGTTGCCCATGTGCACCACGGTATCTCAGGGGCATCGTGGTGCTGGACCACCAGTTCTCAGGACTTTCAATGCCTTCTGCCCACGTGCTTCCCACCAAAATTCGTAGTGGTGTACTGTGATAGCTGATAGACTAGGAGGGGTGTAGTTATGCCAGGGAAATAGATGAGCTCTTTCTTAATTCAGATACTTATTTCGTAGAACCACAGAATCACAGAATGGTTTGGGTTGGAAAGGACCTTAAAGATCATCTAGTTCCAACCCCCCTGCCATGGGCAGGGACACCCTCCACTAGACCAGGTTGCTCAAAGCCTCATCCAGCCTGGCCTTGAACACTCCCAGGGATGGGGCATCCCCAGCTTCTCTGGGCAACCTGTTCCAGTGCCTCACCACCCTCTCCGTGAAGAATTTCTTCCTGATGTCCAATCTGAATCTCCCCACTTTCAATTTAAACCCATTACCCCTTGTCCTGTCACTACAGACCCTCCCCAGCTTTCTTGTAGCCCCCTTCAGGTACTGGAAGGTGCAATAAGGTCTCCCTGGAGCCTTCTCTTCTCCAGGCTGTACAACCCCAACTCTCTCAGTCTGTCCCCATAGCAGAGGGGCTCCAGAGGGCTCAGTTTCCTGTGAGCATCTTTGTGGCCTCCTCTGGACTCACTCCAACAGATATGTCCTGATATTGGGGCCCCCAGAGCTGGATGCAGAACTGCAGCGGGGGTCTCACCAGAGGTGAGTAGCAGGGGAGTTTTATTAGCTAAGATTAATAAAGCCATAATGACTGGAGTTAGCAAAGAATTAATACTAAAGAAAACACTGCTTACACAAGAACAACACTAAATAACAACACTCACACACACAAAAGTCTGGCTAACACATGACCTGTTGTGGTTATTTACAAGGTCAGAGCTGGTTTCTTTTTCTTGCAGGCAGCAGCAGCAGCAAAGTTTACACATAGACACATGCACATACTTGGCCACGGCAATGTTATAGTGTGTGGAGGGGAAACTGGGCAGGCTGCTAGCTTTCGAGTGTCAGGGAGGTGTCAGACTCTGAGTGTGGTGATGAGTGGAACCTCAAGATCTTAACAGGAACAAGAAATAGCTCATGAGCCTCTGGATGTCTTGGGGATTGGGTCTGCACCTCATGCTCCACAGTTTTCTCCAGGAAAGGGCTATGCGTAAAGAAACTGAGGCTGGCTGTGACCCCTTTCTGGTTGCTTGCAAACCCTTTGGAGTTTCAGCCTCTAGCTGTGCAGGTCATCTGATGTTCTGGTGGCCTTTCACAGCCTGCCAGCTGTCATGCACAGCTGGATGGCTTCTGGCCGTGCCCTGCATGTAAGGGATGTTCTGAAGGCACAAAGATGGGTTTCATCTGTTGGGTGCAAATAATGTTGAATAAGGTTTCTTTAGACTGCTTTTTGCCTACATAGCCACCACGTAACACATTTTCTGACTTACCATAACCAACTGCGTCTCCTTGATTTGATTCACAGAAGAACGAAAAATACTCATTTCAGGTATTTGTTGTGTGTGTCAACATGGCATTGGTTGCATTTCCTGAACTGATAGAAAACTTCCTCTCTAGCAAAACTGGACATGATTATTCTGAAGCAATGGGCTATTTTTCTGCATCTTCTCCTCCACAAAAAACAAGTGGGATCAGATTCTCTGTCCTGGTCCAGCTGTCAGAACTGTGAGGAAAAGTTCCATATTTAGTACCACACGTGCTTCTGCCTTCTTATTTCCTCAATGCATTGATGTTATGAGGAAGTTTTGTGCAAATTTTCTGTCACCTGAGTATCTGCTTTGCTCCAGAATTACTATCTGGGGAATGTTTAGGTTCTGCTTATTGCTTAGGATAGTGCAAGGCATCGAACAGTGATGACGCAACAGAATTAGATTGGTATCTTTGCCCTCCAGAAGGAAACTATGGGGCCCCTCACTCAACTTTCTGGAGCACGTGGCACAAGCACCAGAGTTTGCCTGTCTTAATTAATTGAGTAACTTCTTCATGGAGAGGGTGGTGAGGCACTGGAACAGGTTGCCCAGAGAAGCTGTGGATGCCCCATCCCTGGAAGTGTTCAAGGCCAGGCTGGATGAGGCTTTGAGCAACCTGGTCTAGTGGAGGGTGTCCCTGCCCATGGCAGGGGGATGGGAACTGGATGGTCTTTAAGGTCCCTTCCAACCCAACCCCTTCTGTGATTCTATGTTATACTTATGCACAAAATAAATTAAAGACTTTTTGTTTCGGGATAAACTCAGAAGCAAAGGCACCAGTACTGCTCATGCCTTGACACCAGCAGCAGCTGCTCTCCCGTCCCTGTTTGAGGGGCAGCCTTTCTTCCCACCAAAAGGAGACACAAAAGTATTGCTGCTCCTGACCGCTGAAAGGTACCGTGTGCCACGCAGTGCTGGGGTCACAGCAATGGCAGATTTTGATCCAGACCTAGCAGAAGTAGGATCCCGAAGAAGTGGAGTGTGGCTTGTGCAGGGGTGAATTTATCAAAGGCTGCACAGAGCAGATCACAGGAGCTAGAATCAAGCAATAGTTGCTTTTCCCCCCTGGCAAATAAATTGCTACCCTTCACAGCAGCAGACAGAGGATAAGTCAACAATGATGTGTCGCTGCGGTAAAGACAAACCTTTTACTTAAAGGTCTAAATAAGGCCATAGTTTGCAAAACTATTGGTGAGGCTTTAGCTAGGAGACTGTGTATGCTGATGGGCAGCACAGCCCATGAAAGAGGAGAAGGAACTGGAGAACCTCCAAAGGAAAGCAAGAAAAGTGAGGAGAAGCCAAGAAAGTGGGGTCTTTAGAAAAAAGGGTGAAAAAAATGAGAAGACTTATCCTAAAAAAATAGGACTGAAAGACAGAACATGGTGGAAATCACCAGGTGTGCGAAAGACACTTGTAAAGAAGAAAGGCACAATCTATTCTCCATGTGCCTGATAAATAGTACAAAAAGGGATAAAATTAAATCATGGCACGAAACGTTTGGATTAGACACAAAGGAAAATGGAGGATGGAGGATGCTGCCTGCAGAGGCTGCAGGCCTTCATCACTGGAGACGGTGGTTAAGGACAGGTTAGACAGAGGGTGGCCAGAAATTATGAAGGTGCTGCAGGCCAGGGCATGTGCCTTGGGACATCTCAGTCACACGTGCTTGTCCATGACCATATGAATGGTTAGAGAAAGTAAAAGCTAAAGGACTGAAAATTCGGATGACGCAGAGACTCTCAGGTTCATTGTTTTCAAGCTGTTTTCATGACTTTGAAAACAGGCTTTCTGTCTTTTTTAAAGACACAATAGACACTGTACAAAACATCCGGGGAAAGCAGCTTAAGCAATGTAAGATAGATAGAAATTTTTTGTAATATTTGCAAATATAATGCATGTGTGGACGTTTGAGTTTGATTTCTGACGGGTGTGTTGGGTGACATTATCTGTTGTTTTTGGAGGATACCGAGGACTGACAGTTATCGATAACAATGTCCTCCCCAGACTGACATACAATAGCAAAAGAGGGTCTGTTAGGAAGTGTTAACCAGGAAAATACTATCCCTTGTCATTGTTTTTGATATCCACAATGTCCCAGTCAGGGAGTAAAACAAATATATTACATTGCTGAGGTGGTCAGTCACACACAGGGAATAACAAATAAGCCTTAGCGTAGTGTTCATGAACAATCTGTTTGCAAATTCATTGAATGCATACATATAGCACGTTCACAAAGCAACCCAGATTTCAGTTAGTTTGTTGTATGTGTGCAGCTGTATGTATGTAGGAAAAGAAAAAGAAAGGGTTGCATGTAGCTAGTATAATTTGTCATAAATAAATAAACCCTTTGTACAGCACAGTAAGGCGCAGAAGAGTAAAAAGTGAAGTCTGCCTTTTATTCATGTCAATTCCAGAACATATTCAGGCAAGTGATTTGCAATAAGAGAAATTAGTAAGATTAATTGTGCTGATCAATTTGTTCCTGATCTTACAGCTTGTAAATAAATCTTTGCTGAGAACACTATTACCTTTAACGGCAATTGTGTGGGCTGAGGCCAGCTTCATTTCCACTCTGTTCACAGGAAAGAAAGGAGCAAAGTGCTCATGCATTTGCTATGTTTTCCAGGGAATGGATTGGAATAATGATATGGCTGAGGAAAAAAAATGTACTGAGCAGATCAAAACAGTACCTTGGGAAGCTTCTCTCTTTTTTTTTTTTTTTTTTTTAATTTTTTTCCTTTCTCGAGGTCAGATCCCCAAACTCCTGGGAGTTTGGACAGTGGGGATGCTTTAGTAAATGTGCAGTGAGAAAACTGCCAGATTGAAGGTTTCTTAAGTGCTACTGTCCAAAATCACCAGCCATGCTTGAAACTAGTAATTCTTGACAGAACATGCACTCTCAGTATGTGACTTTTAGCTGCAGGGGGCAGAGCATATGCTTTAGTGCCAAAAAGTTGTTTGGGGGCTTTTTTTGTGTTTGTGTCATAACCTCTTTTATGTTATAAGTTCTTTTCCTATTTCAGTCTTCAAGGTTTGCCATGAAAGCCCAACATAAATAACTGAAAAAAAAAAAAATCCTGAAAGCCTGCAGATCATTTTAGAATTTCTGAATCTATAATTGATTCTTTGCATCATAGACTGATGTGATTCTCAGTACACACAGTGACATTTTCATTTACTCTGGAGGGGGAGCCTTTTTTTTTTTTAATTAAATAGGAGAAGGCATTTTGGCCCTACAGGGTTTTTGTATGTTTGCTTTCTTCATTCGAAATATGCATCCAATCATACATCAGCTGTGTATGATTTAATGGATCAGTCCAAAAACTTCTGAGAACTCAAACTTCCCACCACTCTTGGTGTCACCAGGACATGAAGATACTGAGAGCTTTTTTAGGAGGTGCCAAGTATGTTGTAAGGTTTGACCATTAATTCCCTCACTGCGCTAAGAGACTAATGCAGACAACCCTCTCTACCCCTTTGCTCCAGCTTCATCAAAATCACAGAGATCTTCAGCACACCTCTCTCTGCTTTTTTTGTGGTGTCCTGAGTAATATGCCTTGGTAGCAGAGTGCAAGTTTCACACACAGCAACCCAAGCAAGGACAGCAACTGTTTAGGTTGCTTTGGGTTTTATTTTTGCCTAGGAGCAGACCTCTGTCTCTTACATTAAAGGTAGACAGTTAAAGACACTTTAATAATCCTGAGTTAATAAAACAGACTGATTTCAGAGGTTTAACATCCTCATTGGAAAGTCAATTGCATGCATGCTGACTTTCTGCAGATCTTTGGACAGTGTGCTCTGCTAAGGAGTTGCAGAATATTTTAGGGCACGGTCCTTTTAAGTACTCATATTTAGATGTCTCTTCACATTACGTTCAGTGGAGAGAGGGTTAAAACCCATTCAGCACTGCCAGATGGAAGAGTTGGCGTTATAGGATCTGGTGGGAAGAGGAATTGGTCCACCAAGGATGCTGCTAATTCACTAGAAGTGGCACTTGCCATGGCTGGGTAGAGACGTTTTTCAAAACTGTGCTTGCAAATTCCAGATACATCACTTTTTCTATATGCTATACCTCATTGTCTCTTGATCTAATTCAGTTTCAAGATCACGGGCAATGCTATTAGGTATTGATAGCACATAAAGACGATGGTGTCATCTCGGGACGTCACCAAGTTGTCACACCAGCGGTGAAGAATCGCTTTCCGCCATGTACAGTATTGCAAATACCAGATGCTAACAACTATTTCATTCACATTTATGGTTTTATAGTGAGTTGGTGGTGGTCTATATTTTATTTACAGGTGCTGCAGTGAAGTGATCAGTTGCTGTCCTGTAATAATGTAAAGTTGCTGTCCTTTTTAATAAAAATTTCTTGCCCATCTAGCTGTGTGGAAAAAAGCTTGAAAATTTTTTGGCTGACGTCGTCAAGGCTCAGAACCAAGGACCCTCGAATTATTTTTTTTTAATCTCATGATTTTTAAGTCATTCTCATGGTCGTTTTGTGAATTTTCAGAAACTGGTGCAGGCAGCAGTGCATTAGCCAAAGCTGGAGGCCAAGGTTGAGCTCAGACCGCTCAATCGGCGTGCACCGCACAAAGCAGGAGTCAGCATGTGGATCTTCTCCTCACCCAGGTCTGCCATGGGTGTCCTGAACTTGGATGAGCAACGAGGAGAGGGACAGCACTGTGCATGTCCGCATTACAAAATGAGGGCAGTCTGCTTCACTGGATAATACTGGATAATAGGCTGTTTCATGCAAATAGTAACTCACTAGCAATTACATTATGCAGCTAGACACTGAAGACAAATCTTACAAAAACCATTCTAAATTTGTCTCTTTGTTGTGATAGACAAGATGAATATGCAACTAAATGAATGGTGTGAATGTTTACTCTGTCCCAGGCAATACTTGGAATTAAGAAACAGTGTCAGGGGCTTGGAGCGTGGCTTGTGCGATGCAGAGCTTTTCACTTCTGTCTCCAGCGGTCAGCCCGCAGCAGACCCAGGGTTACTTCTGTCTGTTGTTGCTGAAATTATATACAAAATATGTAATTAATGCATTTCAATTGGGCAAGTGACTTCACAACTCGTAGTTTTGGCCATGAATGGATGTGGGGGTAGACCAGTGGTTATCTAAATGCCCCAGCCTCTGCCCATCCCTTTGCTGACCACCTCCTCTTTACGGGGCACACACGTTACCACAAGATGACAACCTTAAACAGCAAAAATAGTGCGTTTATGCTAACGTGCTGGATGCATTCATTCCTGGTAATTCCACCTAGGGGGCCATTGTTCCAGTAGAGGGGCAGGACAAGCAGCAGAGAGCAGCAGCACATCAAACCCCTGCAGCAAAATCTGCAGGAAGCTCATGTGCTGGAGCCCTGAAATATGCTCCCCAGCCTGGAGCAGTTTTCAGAGCATGTGTAGACATATTGTCAGGGTACATAAAAAACCTTGTACTGAGACTGCCTGTTCTGCGAGTGCTTGGAGAACAAGGTATTTCAGTTTCTAGGATTATCAGTTGATGCTTAGTTGTTTACAGTACAGATGCAGAAGAATACCATTCGCAATGTTACCAATCCCTTTGATAGTCACCAGTTTAATTTCTTTTTACAATCACATTCATAGCTTTATTGGTCTTTGTGGCTTGTTTTTTTAATCCAAATACAGTTGAAGACTCAAAGTTGTGCAGCCTCTAGTCATGATCATGATCACAGTCATGGTCATGGTCAATGCAGAACTTCTCCACACTGCAGATCCTCGTCTACAGGAGGTATCTCTACCTGGCTTGTGAAATTATCTGCCCTTTGTCCAAAACATTCCTTATTTAGAGACAGTTTTATTTCCTGGTCACTCCCAAGGTCTCAAGGTGCACCAGCAGACAAAAGTGCTACCTGTTCCAGATATTCAGTAACAAACATGGAGCACTTTCCTTAACGTCCTGCAGTGGGAGAAGAGATCCTTTGGTCAGATCATCTAGATAAACTGTGGAGCTGAGGTTGTCTTTCTTCTTGCCATGCATAGCTTCTTGGTAGACCTAGTCTACTTGCTCTGTTTAAACATCTCAAAGTGGGCGATTAATAAAAACAAACACCAAGTCTGTCCAGACTGCAGAGCCAGGACAGCAGAACCAGAGACATGGGGTTGGTACAGAAGAGAGTGTATCTGGGTGGAAGAGGTATGAGCAGGGGTCTGGGTCTGTGTTTCTGGCCCCCACAGCTCTTCCAGAAGGGTCTGGGATCATTGGTGGCACAAGTATGGCTGTTGCACCCCACTGGAAATCTTCAGTCTGTGGGGTGCATGGGGGTTAATACTAACCAAGCTCTCTGTGTGTAGTGACCTTGTAAGAGGATTTTGGTCCTGGAGCTGCACCTCAGTGATGGATGTTGTGTTAAATGCTGCACATATACCACGTATTTTTTGCTTCATTGTGTGGTCCAGGCATCTCAGCGTGCCTTGTCCCATGGTTATTCCTGCTCTGGGTAATCTTTCCCTGCTGGCCACATGAGTCAGATTGATCTGTGGAGCTGGTGAGTTGCATGTCAGCAGGAAGAAGGTTGTGATTTAAAAAAAAAAAAATAAAATAGGAGAACCATTCTCATAGTCCATTTGTGTGGACATTTTTTTAGTTCCCTAAAGCTCTGCCCACTGCTATCATCTCAAGTGAGTCCTGGCTGTAATGTTAAAAGCACAAAGAAAACAAAACTTCCTGAATTAGAAAGGTCAGGAGAAAATCCAGTACAACCAAGGGGATGTATCTTAAGCTGTTATAATATTGAATCATGGAAATGGAAACCTCAAAGAGGCCTCAGGTGGCGTCTCCCTTGACCAGGCACCAGACTGATAAAGCTATAGCTTGGCTCTCAGGTGCCTGTTTATACATAGGTCTATATATAGACTGTGTCTATGAGTGTGGTGTGATGGAGGAACACCCGGGTGGTGCAGCAGGTTCCATATGCCAGTACAGTCTATGGGGACAGAGGTCACATGGACCCATATCTGGTGTCTCCTCACAGTAGTTCAGCTGTGTGGTGCGGTCGGCATGCTGGAGGGAAGGGATACCATCCAGAGGGATCTGGACAGGCTGGAGAGGTGGGCCTGTGCCAACCTCATGGAGTTCAACAAGGCCAAGTGCAAGGTCCTGCACCTGGGTTGGAGCAATCCCAAGCACAAAGACAGGCTGGGGGAAGAATGGATCGAGAGCAGCCCTGAGGAGAAGGACTTGGAGGTGCTAGTGGATGAAAAGCTGGACATGAGCCGGCAGTGTACACTGGCAGCCCAGAAAGCCAACCGTATCCTGGGCTGTGTCCAGAGAAACATGGCCAGCAGGTCGAGGGAGGGGATTCTCCCCCTCTACTCTGCTCTTATGAGACCCCACCTGGAGTTCTGTGTCCAGCTCTGGAGTCCCCAACCTAAGAAGGATATTGACCAGTTGGAATGAGTCCAGAGGAGGCCACGAAGATGCTCAGAGGGCTGGAGCACCTCTGCTATGGGGACAGGCTGAGAGAGTTGGGTTTGTTCAGCCTGGAGAGGAGAAGGCTCCAGGGAGACCTTATTGCAGCCTTCCAGTACCTGAAGAGGCCTACAAGAAAGCTTGGGGTGACTTTTTACAAGGGCCTGTAGTGACAGGACAAGGGGTAATGGGTTTAAACTAAAAGCAGGGAGATTTAGATTGGCTATCGTTAAGTTCTTCCCAGAGAGGGTGGTGAGGCACTGGAACAGGTTGCCCAGAGAAGCTGTGGATGCCCCATCCCTGGAAGTGTCCAAGGCCAGGCTGGATGAGGCTTTGAGCAACCTGGTCTAGTGGAGGGTGTCCCTGCCCATGGCAGGGGGGTTGGAACTAGATGATCTTTAAGGTCCCTTCCAACCCAAACCATTCTGTGATTCTACAATTTTATTTTTATTTTCTGGGTAGGCCTGTGTAGACTTACCCCTGCCTTTCCACACCCCTAGGCAAAGAGTGGCCTTTGCACTAACCTGAAGCTCATGAGTGGCAACCACCACAGATGTGTCACCCACAAACAACCGTTTGGATAACCTAGGCTCACCCATCAGGTCCAGCATGATAACAAACCTTTGGAGGTACCATGTCATATCCTTTGGGACCTAGGTGGGAGCTAGGTTGTCTGAAGGTACCACCTAATTTCTCTGCACTTTACTTCCCCATCCTTAAAGCAGGGGTGCCATTTCTCTCCTGGGGTAGTAATTGTGATCCAGGTGGTGGGCCCTTCCAGACTGGATGGCAACAAAGGCATATGCATAACCAGGACAGAAAGACCTCGAAAATATCTTTATTTTAGCTGAGATGTTTATTTTCGAAGGAGGAACCACATAAGGAAGATGGCTTTAACAAAATCTTGGCCAGCTGTTATGAAAACATCATCTGAAGTTAAGTGGATAGTGATAAAAAAAGAGAAGAGTGAGATCAAATTCCTGTCACTGCTTGTAGCAGGAATGCACGAGATGTGAGTATCCAGAAGGGAAAATGCTGCAAAATTACGTCTGGCCCTGCCTACGCTGGTGTTATGTATCTGATGTAGTGGAACTGAAACATCAAAAGTGATTGAAAGTATATTTGAAGATGTGTAACTTGTGGCAGAACATAATATTTACAAATGAGAAACTGAATAAGTATTTACTACTGTGATCATTTACGGCAAACAAGTAAACCATGCGATACCCTTTGAAACAGTAAAATGAAAAAAATTTAAAAATCTATAATTTTAATCAAAAGTTTGTTTCAGTCATTGAAATTCTGTTATTGCTGCTTACAAACATTAAAGTCAATCAAAACATCAGTAGCCTGCAAGATCAATATTTTTAATATGTTTGCATTGCAGTGCTGCAGATTTTTGGCTAATGGATCTCACCCATATTGATTTCCATGGGAAATGTTAGTCTGATACTGAAATAATTAAAAAAAAAAGCCAGGGATTATTGGTTTGGAATTTTGAAGGAGATAGAAGTATAAAAATTGGTTATTGACTGAATTGCTTGGGGTGAATGAACCTTGGGCACTTGCAATAAACTTGTAGCACAGAGTCATTACCGAATACTACCTTAGTCCCTTAAACCTAAAATCAGTCAATAACCTATTATAACAATGCAAATTGTGGTGAAATAACATAGCGGGTCGGTTTCAAAGCAGAAGGATATTCATAAGCATCTACATATATACATGGATGGATGGATTAAACCGCCTATGCAATACACACAACGGCTGATTTTCAAGTTTATTCTAATATATTGAGTGTATGTTGATATTAATGGAAAAGTGTTGATTTAAAGTAATTGTTTGAAATAAGTGTAATGGCTCTGTGGATAGTAAAATGAATAAAAATACAGTAAAATGTTATATACAAATGCATTAACAAGTTTATTCAATACTGTCCCAGTTCTGGACAAATGCAGGGTGATTTTTTTTTCTATTTGTTCTGCCTGTGTGGGAGCAGGAGGGAAATACTAAAAGCACTGACTACTCTGAACTTGCTGCTGTCCTCCCTGGTCTCCAAACTCCTTATTCATCCCTTTATTCCATATGTATTATCATTTTGCTTACCTAGCATTATTCTTCTGGGTTTTTTTAAGTGATGATTCTTCTTGCACCTGGGAATTGTGCCTCTCTGTGATACCTGGTGAAATAAATCAGTTCTCCATTGCAGAATATATTCTGCATTCTGAGCCAGGGACTGGATGAGTTTACCACAGGTAGGGCAAAGCACTGCTGGCTAGAATACTAATTTTTATTCACAGTTAAATGAAACACCTGAGCAAAGAGTTGCCTTTTGGTTCCTGCTTAAAAAACACTCTGAGCCTCTGTTTCACACTACGCTGGGGACCAGTAGCTCAAGTGTTTCTGCTAAAAGTGGGTACTGCAGTGTGCAACCTGTCAAGTGAAATACATTTTCACCTGAGTTGTATAAATATTTAACAAGTATATACTAACACAGCGTTAATCACTCAGCGTCTGTGATAGCATGGGAAAGAGAGATTCTGTTTATATTTTGTTATTACAAAGTCATCTGTGGACACCTGGTAGTTGCTTTTTTTCTTCCCTGATTTGGTATACCTGCTCATACCTGGCAAGGAACAAAGTGGACTAAGTTGCACTGCTCTGCTTGGGTCAAAATATAAGAAAATACGCCATATGCCGAGCTCAGCAGAAACCTGGTAGAGGCAGGACCAGTAATTGATGCTCACTTTAACTACAGATGTCTGACAACGTGCAGGTTACTGTATCCCGCCGGAGCCTTGATGGACCAGCACCTTTTGGGAATAACAACTAATGAAGTCTAAAATTTCTCAGTAAACTTGTTAATAGGAGTCTCATCATTGGCAAGGTACCTCTGTAGTTACTCTTCAAGTCACGTAGTTTCTGAATAATTAACAGCCTACAAATTGCTCAAACCACTTATTTAGGACAGAGAGATGCCCGCGCTGTTGGTTGGTGGCAGGGCTGCAGCAGGCAGAGCTGCCTGGTACCCTGCTGCGCTGTATAGGGCTGATTTTGGATCGTCCTCCTCCTTATTTTGCCTTGACTGTAGTAGATTTCACTCTTCACGTCTTTTTCACAGTTTTCGTTGTTTAAGTTGATACCAAAACAGCTTTTCAGAATAAAGCTTTCTTTATTTTCCAGTTCTGCACCCCAGAAGTGCTTATGTGTGTCACTATTCTGTCATTCTTCAAAGACCCAGTATAAAGATGAGGAATGTTTCTTAAAAACTAAGAAGTAAGGGAAAATAAAATCTTCATTTGTAAAAATCACTCTTCCTCATAGCTTCCCACTTTTTAAAGTTAAACCAGCTAATAAAAAATAATATTTTACCTTTCTTCCCCATCAGAAGCAGAGACTAAATATGTGCCGGCATAGGTAGTAAAAAAGGAAAACGAGACCTCCTCCACTCCTGGTATTTTAAATTTTGTCTATTCTTAATGAAGAATATAGAAATATTTTTAAAGCCAGTAAAAATAGTAGTGGGTCCCCTTTCACTTGCTTTTGAAGATTTTCTAACCCTTTTCAGTTCAAAACAGAGAGAAATGTGAAAGTTTGAGCTTTAGGAAGTTTGCTGGAGAGAGCAAACTAGATGAACAGAGAAATCCAATAATGCTGCATATTTTTTCCAAAATATGTCTAAAAAAGACTGATTTTTATAAACTGTAGGAGTTGTATTTAAAAAAAAAAAAAAAAAGTTACATGAGACCATAGGAAAAGATTAAAAGAGCCAGAATGAAGAGCACAATGTTCTTGGTAGCTGCAAGTCACCTTCACCAGTGATGCAGGAAGGAAAATAGGTATCAGTAAGTATGGTAAAGATGTTGTAGCAGGTTGACGGGTGGATGTGGAAACCACCAGTGACCTGACATGATGTGACTTGTAGCAGGGCCCTACAAACACAGAGACGAAGATCTTTTTCCCACAGACGATGTCCACGTGTTTTTTCCCATGCCTGCAGTGTTTTGCTGTCCGCGCTCCCCGGTCCCCTCGGGGTGGTGATAGCAGCGGGATGGAGACCTGCGAGGTTGTGGAGATTTTTGCCATTGAAAACAGTGTTGTGTTGTTTTGAAGCTGTCACCCAATGCAGGTTCATCATTCTTACAGTAGTGAAACAGCTAGTGTTATTTTCATCATCTCCCGCTGTGAAGTGAAAATAATGGTGTTTTGTGATAGTTGGTGGTTTTTAATGCTGTGGTTCCAAAGCACAGTAAATATTTTTTTAAGGTGACCACGCTGTGTTTCCGAGCAAGCAAACCAAATAGCTGTGCTGGGAGTGTCATCTGTTTTCCTGGGAAATGTTAGTAACGGAGGCAGGGTCCGAGCATCAGAGCTGGGGGTCTGCAGGTCGGGCTTGCCCCCCCACCCAGCAAAGCTTCTCGCCATTGACTCTTACTCGGACAGCCCCAGGCGACCCGATTTACGACTGTGTCCCTTGTCTTCTCTGCAGCCCTGTATTTTACTTCTTGCTCAGCTTCCACACCAGATGGTCCAGGAAGTGGACCATCTCAAGTTTCTCTTGAAGAGAAACTTCTTGCTCAACTTTCTGTGCTGGAGATTTTTCTACGTCTGAGCCAGAGGTGTTGACCATTTAACATCGCTTTGGCTTCTTCTTATTCAGAGTAAAGAGGCCAGAGTGGGAAACCAGCTCACCCTGGAAAGGCAGTTGTCAGCTGGGTTTAAACATAAGTTGTCAGGGGATGCGGTGGGAACACAGCTCTCTTCACAGAGAGGGCGATGAGGCACTAAAACAGATTGCCCAGAGAAGTTGTGGATGCCCCATCCCTGGCTCCCATCCCATCCCTTCAAGGCCAGGCTGGATGAGGCTTTGAGCAACCTGGTGTAGTGGAGGGTGTCCCTGCCCATGGCAGGGGGGTTGGAACTAGATGGTATGTAATGTCCCTTCCAACCCAACCATCCTGTGAATAACACAGTCCTACATCCCGACTGGTGGGGTAGCCTGGCCACATAGTCCTAAGCACAGGTTCCCAGATGCTGAGCTGAGGATGCAACCCCTAAGTGGCATAAATTATCAGGTCTTTACCTGCATAACTTGCCTTGACTTTAGCGGGCGTTGCAGGACTACAACTTTAAGCAATGCCCTGCAGATTGAGGAGATAATCTGTTGGAAATGCTAAAAACAAATTTTTTTACCTTTGTTTTCTGAATTCTGTGATCATATGCACAACTGCTCATAATAGAGGAGGTTATTTTGATAGCCTTGTGGTTCGGTTACAAAGATAATACAGGCTGCAGTTACTTCAGATTTCAGAAACAAAAATTTTTTAAAAATTTAGAACTCCTAAAACTCCTTTTTTTCCCCCAGATGAGCAAAACTCAATTCTTTTTTCCCAGAGCAGAGGCATGTTCCTCAGCATGGTTTGAAATAAGTATCTTAAATCTGCAATTTGATCGTATATACTACAGAAAATAAATCCCTATACTCAAGTGTACTGCATGTATGTCTACAGGCACACAAACACTGCAGGAGAGCTGGTGTGTCATGGCATCAAAGGTTTTTTGCCTCTTGTTTGCAGTGTCTGAATTGCTTATCATGGAGAAGTTGTATAGGTTATTCTTGGACATATAAGGAAAACACCTGGTATAGAAACATGGTGTTGGGAAAATCGTAAAAGCATTGTAAAGCTCTGCAGAGACCTATTTTGTGTCTCCAGTGGTATAGGTAGTCACCTGCATTTGGGTACATTTGCAAACACGCTTTTTTGGTGGAAACCCCGACTTCAGGAATTTCTGAACATTTTTTTGGTAAGGTTTTGCATTAGGCCGAATGGGCGTTAGGGCCGTATTGGCAGCCCTGGCATCACACCCTGCTGCAGTTCCAGCACTGCAGGCAGAGAGGGATTGGGGAAAGCAGCATGAGGAGGAACTGCTTTCTAGTGATGCCACTAGATATCATCCAAGTGTCGTTGTCACAATTTTGCAGCATTTGAATCTTACCTGATGACTGAAGAAGTTACTGAGGTGACTCAACTTTTTATTTATAATAATAGCACTTATCTTATTAACCTGCAATTATTAAAATTATGCTGGAGGTTGGTATGTTCTTACATAATGGGGTTTGGAAACATAAAATGTTCACCATGGCCCCAGTTCAGGAACGTGCTCAAAGCATGATGCCACAGGTCACGGGGCACTGTTGAAGCTTATTGAATTTAACACAGATCAGGGATGTATATCGTCCTGCAGGTCAGATGCCTCAGTCATATATACTGAATTTAATGCATGCTGAAATCTTGCAGGGAATTTAAGTAAAATTTTCAAATCTGTAAGCTTCAATAATGTTTATACTTCTGTGTGTGCAAAATACTTCAATCTGAGTATAATTGCTGGTTTCCAGCTGTGTGATACACTGTTAACGTTTGTAATAAAGTCTTCAAGACAGGTAGTTTATGTGCACCTGAATGAGATTGTTCTAAAACAGGGACAGTGGATATCCCTATTGTTAGTGTAGTAAAATTTGGAAAAAGTAGCAGCTCTGCGACAGCTGGGCAGTCTTAGGATCCTACCCAACAGTCAGTGTTCTGCTTTAAGCCAAAAATGTACAGAAAAGTATAGGTATAGTATTTAATCAATAGAGTAAAACTTTTTTAGGTTTGGGGAAGTTAGCATTTCCCTTTAAAAAGGAAATCAGAAATATTATGTGGTGATTGTAGGGCAGCATCGTGTTGCGAAAATACCTCCAGAGTCACGGGGGCTGGAACTGCATCACCATCTCACACCTCTCTCTCTCACACACACACACACACACACACACACACACCAGCCCCTAATTCCTCCTTTCTGTCGTAATGGGGGAGAAATTGATTCCAAATGTGTTTTCTTGACCCCCTACTCCATACATGTTAGCGTCTAACCTTAAGCGCTGTTTCTACAGTCTCGCCTGTATTTACAGTAATTATATGCATAATGTAGCATATTATTGTCTGGACTTCCTGTTTAATCAGTACAGAGCTTCTTACAAGTGCAGCTGAAAAGGGCAAACAAAATTAAAGCTTTATATACCAAAACAAGTTTGATTTGCTAAGCTCCCAGCATTCCAAAGTACACAGATTTGTTCCACCAAGTTTTGCGATGGCTTGCAGATGGGCAATGATTAATCAGAGAGCTAACTGTGAAGTAGTTTGCAATTAAACTGGAAAGCTCTGAAGCATGCTAATTGAATCAGAAAATTAGAGACACTGAACAGTAATTGGCTATTTCTCATGCAGCAGGTGCCAGGCCACTCATCTGTGGAACAAGGTATTTAAGGCGCATTAGCACTAGTAAAAATACTTCTTGATATGGAACAGTCAGATTTTCTGCTCATTTTCACCATGGATGTCAAAACACACAGCTGTGATGTCTAGTGCCCACAGCTCGTGTTGCCAGAGTTTGAGCAGGGTCATCATGAACCTACATATAGGCAGTGTCTTAGAGCACGTTGAAGTTGGGATACCTGAGTAACTTACCAGTTCTTGCGGACAAACAAATCCATCCTTTTTCCTTCTTGTTCTTTTAAAGTAAACATATCATGATGTTTTTAACGATAGCCATGCGGGTTGCGTGGTTGATCATCATGTGCTAATAACCACTTCCAGGCTGCGGGGAGATTTGCTCTGCACCTCGGGGTGCTCCTCCATACATTGGGGTGATGCTTGTTCCTCTGCTGCCATGCCCTTGGAGGCCTACCCACGGAAAAGTGATGTATGGACGCTAGGTAATACCGGCGTGAGTCTTCACTACACCATTCTGCTTCTCAGCCTTTGCTGAAAAAGAGAGACTTCTTTTTTTCTGTGTGCTGCTTATGAATGTGGAGATTAGTGGAGTGTGGATTACTGAGGTTCTGTGAATTGCATTAATGAGGCACCATCACTTTTGTTTCGTTTTTCTGCGGATTTAAAAAAAAAAAAATTGTAAGTTTCTAGTTGAATATTAGTTGAGGGCATCAACAGTATAAATCTAATACTGCTGTGAGCTTAGTAGATGCATAAAGCCAATTCATATCATGTCTCAGCATGAGTTTATATCTTCTAATTAGTACCACCATTTTATAGAGAGCACATGCAATGAAAGTTTGTTTGCCGGGCCAACAGGGACCGGAGCACATACCGTAGTTTTGCTATAGGAGAGTGATGGTGCTGTATGAGCACAAACGACTTGTAGCCTGAGCAGTAGGTAACCAGAAAAGAGTGGGATTTAATAAGTGAAATGGTGGAGAGTTTTTACAGAGATATAACCATTTTCAAATTAGACTGGGTGGGGCGCGTGATTTCTTTCTTCGCAACTAATTAGAGCTTGGTATGCTTATTAGTGAATAAAAAAAAAAAAAGTATTAAAACACAAATGCACTGCATCATATTACTCTGAGTATCGAGAAGCAGAATATTACAATATTCAAATGCTAATCATATCACTTAGCAGATGACTGCAGAAAGTAGTGTATTTGAACTGAGACATAAATTATAAATTGTAAACAGTGCATAGGGGATATGTTATAACTGTGTCTCATTTAAATTAAGGCAGGGAGTTTTCTCTGAAGCAGATTATGTGCCTTCATTAAGTTTTAAAGTCCCCTCTATAATGTTTTATTAAGATCACTTGGCACAGTGTTTCCCAAACTGGATGTTAGCAATATGTACTGGTGGAAACGGCCGCAGTGGTGGAGGTGGTTCAGGTGCATTGTTGCACTCCACGGCTTTAAATACTGTTTGCATACTTCCCAACCAAGTGCTAGCGCACGTACACCGGCGACTTTACCGTCTAATACCCCTCCCCAAAAATCCCAATGCCTTTGCTTTCTTTACTTGAAAGCGGCTCCAAAGCATTTACATGATCAATGTTTGTTGCTGGAGGGATAAAGTTTGCTCTTCCATGGACAAGTGAGAACATATTGATCATTTTATTCTATTTGCTATTTCTAAATTCAATATACCTCTGGAGTCGATAAGTGAGATCGAGAGCATATTCTTTTTTTTGTGTGCCTGCTTGTAGCTTGTTCTCAAGATCCAAGATACATTTTTGATTAATCACGAATGCTCTGGGGTCATGGAGAGCAAATGTGTTTGTGGAGTGTCAGCTGATGCTGTCAGATAAATGTCTTAAGCTTAGCCAGGGTTCATGCCCCAGCTTTAGGCTGTGCCAAATGTCTCCCCTTGTTGAGGCAGATAACAGCTACACTGGAGGCGACTGAGCTGTTTGTTCACTGAAAGGGCTGACCTTGCCATATGGGGCTACAGTCAGGTGAAAAAAACGCCCACGATGTTTTAATTGAAACTTTAAAAACCTTAACTTTGCTCATTTTTCCTCGCCTTAAGAGCAAATGATTTTTGCTTTTCCCTTGTCGGTGCTTGGCTTCTCCGGTGGCTACCTGGCCACTGTGGTCTCCTCAGCAGGTCCTCCTGGCCGCAGCTGCAAGCCTCCTCTGATAAACCTCCCTGTCTTCTGAGAAACTTCTGACAAGGTATTTTTACACGGAGCCCAAAGAGGGGAGAAACCCTGCTGGAAAAAATAAACATTTTTAGGGACAGTTCATGTTTCGGTTCCCAGAGTCTCTGTAATCTCGAGCCAGTGGCCCAGAGAGGGGGGCGCTTGAGAGGGATGCTCAACGGTGCTGCCCCTCGTCCATGGCAGGCTTCTAGCATCACCTTTAGCTCGTGTGGAACGGCTGGTCCTCTGTTGCTGGCCGTCAGGCACAGATAAGGAGCAGCGACATGATTGCTAAGCCAACGCCTGGAGAGCACGTTGCCCTGGTTTGTAGCGCTGAAGGCAAAAAGATGGATCATATGGCGGTGCATAAATAAGTGAAAACTCCCAGGGCTACTTGTGGGCATTTGTTATAAACTACCTCAAGTTGGTGCTTTCGCTCCCTCCCATCTCCCCAAAAACATGTTTGTTCCTTGCTCCAAAGATTATGCTCCACTTTTTCTTTCCTCTCAAGAAGTTCATACTGTCATGGGTAAATCATCAGGGCTAATTAGACACAATAATGCTGCAAAAATTTAAAAAAAAAAAAAGATATAACACATCTGTCATGAACTCCCACCAGATCTCTTGGAAATGAGACATTTTTAATATTTTATGCTGAACACAAAATATCTTGAGGAAATGGTTTTATATGCTGTGTACCAAAACAAAACCTTCAGTGTCAAACGAGTAATACTGTCTAAGCAGCCCCCTTAAATGCTGTTATTTCAAATCTCTCTGCTCCTAAAATATAAATTTCATTTTAATAAAATGTACTCTGCATTTAAAAAGAAAAAAAAAGTTGCAGGGAATAATGAAGAAAGTGCAGGGTATGTCTGAAATTTTATTTGAAGCCTGAAGTGCACCCTGATACCGGAACAGACATTACCATTTTTCCAGCGAGTCTTGCAAACAGATTTTTTTTAATGAGATGTTTTGAGCTAACATCTAAATCAAATTAAATGCAAATATTTTTCACTTTAAACTAATTTTGACTAAACCTCTGGCTGCTTTTGTCCTAAAAATAACTTTGTCTTCCTTAAAACAGTATTTAGCATAGAGGTTTAAATCATGTTCTCCTACCGTATGTTATTAACAGTTAAATGTTTTTGGCTGGCATAATTTGTCTGCCATGTGTACAGGGGGAGAGACGGTGCAAAAGAGATGCATTTCAACACTTCTAATGGGTAAAAGTTGAGCAAATCCCTACTTCATGTTTATTCTTGGTGGCAGGTCACAGATTAATAAAAGTACTTACCTGAGTGACAGGAAAATGCACTTAATCAAATTCCATGAATCCCAATAAAATTCCAAATCATTCATTTAAATACCTAGCTTGAGACATGTTCTTTACATAGATCAGTAATCCTTGTTAAAAAGAGAACCATATCCAGCTTGGCACATTGGCAAGTATTTCTGCATGATGACCGTGTTATTCCTGACATGCAAAAAATTCATCTTCATATTTGCATACACCATTTCCTCAGCCTTTTTTCTCAGGACAGCCACCAACTATGGTTGGTCCTCATGTATGTTTCCAGCTCAGCCTTATAAATTGAAGTAGCATTGACATGCAGGAGCCCCATGTGAGGAACGGGCTCAGCACTTTGGCTCATCAGTTGGAGGGAGGGTCTGTGCATGCTGCAGAACTGACCCTGAGATGGTTGTGATAACTGCAATGGTATGGGTCCAACTTACATTATCCAAATTGTACTAGTCCTGTCAGCTTTGGTGGAAAAAATAATACATATATAATTTTTATTTGATTTTATTATATATATATATATATATATATATGAGTGCCCTCAGGCTCAGCACAGCTGGAAAGGCAGGGTAGAAAAGGTGAGTTAAGAAATAAAATTATCGACGGAATTAAATCAAAGAAACAACGGAAGTTTTTATCAGCAAATTTATCAATATGATTGTGCTAAAGGTCCCTGCAAACAGTTTATTGACCCAGGTCCCACCTCAAGTTATTCCTTCCAGGGGATACAGCATTACTTGGGACATTAAATGTTCAAATTAGCCCCCCCCCCCCCCCCCCCCAAATTATGAATTACGTTCCGCTTTATTGTTTCTTCCTGGTCCTGTCCTTTTTCCTTCTGGTTTGCAAATTGTCTGACTGAGAGTGAATTCCTTCAGCAGCTGCTGAACCAGACCACAGCCAGCCAAGAGCAGGAGAGGTGACATTAAAATTTAAATGGTTTAGGCAGTCTTCTACCACCAGTGAGTGTTTCAGGGATGTGACCAGGTTTATTTGGCTGCAGAAGGCTGCTCAGAACTTCTGTCCGTTTGTCGATTTAGGGTTTATCCAACAAGCAGGTGCATTAACGGGGTTGATCCCTGCATTGCATTCTGCCTGAGGGATGTGCTGCCCGTGGCGAGGTCCTCTGGCTTTGCCCAGGCCCGTGCAGGAGTCAGGTGATGTGTACGTGTGTTCTTACTTTTACATCTAAATGTGGTTTTGTGGGGGGACTGTCTGATTACAGAAGTGCTGAGTTTCACGGGCAGCATTCACCTGCTCTGTTTTTTAATCAGGTTAATTCAGGTGCCATCTCATTGCCCTTGCGTCTTGAAGTTCATGGTCTGGTTCCCTTGCAAACAGAGTTAATTCAGTCCACTGCTGACTTGTAATTAGATATGAAGATAAGACTACATTGCTTGTAGTCAGGATATGACTTTAGTGTATCCTATATGGGAATGAATATTTCTGTTTCAGCACCCCAGCAGGGGCAAGAGATATTTGCTTTGCTACAACTAGACTCTGCAAGAAGGGTTGGCCATCTTCTAGCTACAAAAGAAACTTAATAAAGCTAACGAGGGAACATGGAAAATGAGCTAAGACATTGCTGTGCTCTGAAGTCCCAGATAACCATCCATCAAGTCAGGTTTGCAGAGGAGGTGTCTGATTTGTTCAACAGAAATGTGGGGGAGTGCTGTCTTCCCATTGAGGACCCGGGCTTGCTGAGGCAGGCTCTGCTTTTCTGCAGAAGGAGAAAAAGCAAGATGCAAGCTTCTCTTCAACTAGTCAAGACAAGTGAAGGCAAAGCAAGAACATCCGTTCAAAGGATGGAAAGATAAACCCATACGGATGTGTGCTGGGAGAGGGGCAGTGGCCAGCTCGCACTGGGTTTGACCTCTATGGACATGCATGCTGGGAGGGACAGTCAGTATTTAATCTTTTCTGGTTGTGAACACAAAACATCAACCTCCTTTCTGTTTCTGTTGTCCATCTTTGCTGGGGACAAATTCAGAGCTTCTGCAGGTGCCTGCAAAAGGAATTTCTTGACAAGACTGTCAAAGGTTGTAAGCCACCAAAACAGGTTTCCATCATCAAGAGCAATGTGGTTGCAGTGGTTCCACCATCCAGTGACAGTGAATCAACACCAACAACATGTCAACTCTGTTTTTCCAGCAGTTTTCAGCTGGCCCTGTTAAGGAAAACCACTGGGTATTAGGCAGAATTTTGTCGTGCCTGGTCCACCTTTGCAGTAGTACATGCACTGGGTCTGCTCTGCCATGTCCTCTTAACATGTTTGGCAGTAGAGGTCCTTCCCTGAAAAGTGTTCCAGTGTGTGTCCTGCCAGACTGCCTTTTCCAGCTTGAGAGACCAGAGCGCTGAGATGTGACCTCATTTCATCAGCTCCCTTCCATGCTAATACTGCATGACATGACAGCCAGCCCTGCTCTCTCAGCCCATCATCGGTTTCTCCATGGAGAGATCTTCCTGAACATGGTAGAGGCACACAGATGGCTCAGCTGAGCTATGGTGAGAGCAAAGCTAGATGGATGCAAGTTCTGCTTCCAGAAAGAGAGCCTTACAGTCAGAGTTACAGGCAGGTAACTGTAGGCACAGTATGGTAGGCACTGTGCAGAGTCCTCTCAAATTCTGAAATCTAAAAAATAAGAAAGAAATCATGGGCACAAAACCCTCTTGTATGGTGTGATAGTGGTTTCCCAAAGCATGAGCAGCCTAATTACTGGGATTCTTTGCAGGTATTTCAATAAAGGAGAAGGAAGTTAATCAAGTAGGTCTGCAGAAGTTTATGAAAAAGATTGCATGAGTTCAACACTTGGAGGACTGCTGAATGAGCTGACCGGAGGCAGGAATGAGTTTGAAATGAGATGGGTCAGTTATGCAGCAGGCAGGATGCTCACATATGTCTGTGTTAGTAAATTAAAGTGCCTGGGAATGATCCTGAGTGTTGGGATGCAGCTGCCTCTGGGAAACAACCCCAGGGAAATCCTCACTCCAGAACCATGCCTAGAGAGCCTCCCTTGGCATGGCAAAGGTGCACCAGCAGCTGCATCAGGAGTTTAATTCATCAGCATGCATGAAGCCTGTGGGCTCTGAAAGTGAAAATAACTTCCTTATGTTAGACATGATCGAGAAAGTGGAGCCGGCCAAGGATTCAAAGAGAACAGTGCGTGGCCAAAGCTTTAAAAATATGAAAAAAGGTCTTTGCGGTAGCATTCATGTGGAGTATCTGCAGAGCAGGGCGTTCATTGGCACAAGCGGAGGAAAAGGCAGGGTAAAGGCAGACCATGTCAAGTCGGTGAGCCTGGGCAGTAGCGCTGGCTTTTACGAATGAAGTGAGAATGGTTTTAGGGATGTTGCACAGGATTTACAAAGCAGCAGCCTACGTGAGCCAAGTGTCATCCTGGACAATGCAGAAGGAGCATGAAACTTCATGTCAATATAAAAAACCCTGTGTTTTATGTTGGATTTTTACCTTTGTTTTCAATGTCCGTTAAAGACATACATTTAGCAACATAAATGCAACTCTTTCAAAGCTGAATTTCTTATTATGATTATGTAAATGTTGCAAGTTGATTAAGTCTTTGTAGTTATGTTTTGGCTCATAGCAACGTCTTTATCAGCAGCATAATTCATACTGTAGCAGTTAGTATGACACTAGAGAGAAGTATCAGTTTATTTCTTAGAGCTAATTGGCTTCACTACATAGTTCAAAAATCATTGGCATCTAGTCAAACCCGACTCACAGAAAATGCACCACACTAATAAACTCAGATCTGATTTTAGCTGTGTTGCTATTAAATTTAAATGAATGCATATCCGACTATAACACTATTTTAAAGATATGTATCACAATATAAATATTAAAACAATCAGATTCAGTAGGTCTGTTCTGTCCATCAGGTACATGGCTGTCACTGTCATAGAATTCTTTTTGGAAATGCAAAATTCCTTTAACCATATCTTTATTCTCATGTATTTTAGGAAGGAAAGACGTGTAGTGTAAGAATTCTCACTAACAAATATGGTTTTGGGGAGGATAAACAAAAGATAAGCTGGATATAACCCCAATAAAAGGTGTAAGTGTAAAGAGCAGGAAATTTACCTGGGGTATGAAGAAGGAAAACAACAGGTTTTATTTTCATTTCAGGCTTAGAGAAGGCAAACGGCATGGCATCAGTCACACTAGTCTGGTTCCTTTTTATCTTTTTTTCTTTTTTGTTAAGTTTTAAATAGTTGTGCTTTATTATGTGTTTGTTTAGTGCCTACAGTTATTAAGAGCTGCCTGCAGGATGGACAGTGATTGCAATTTCACCCCCACCTTTCTAATCTGTCCTGGCCCTTCTGAGCAAATGTTAGCATAAGTGGCAGAAGTTGGGACAAGAGAGTGATGGATGAGGTTTAGGGAAGCAGAATCAGTGGTGGAGTGGAAAAAGACACAGGAAAGGAAAATATGTCTCTGAAATACTTTATCAGTGGCAAGCAAGAGCTACTGCCTCCAGAATGCCTTGCTCAGGGTTCCTCAAGGAGGGTACCAGTGGAGGGACTTTATCTGCTGATGCTGAGAAACACATGCAGTGCTGGGTGTCTCAGCTTCTGACATCTAATTCAGGTGTTTCATTGATACCTGATATCTGCTTCATCCATCCCATTTTAAGAGTGCAGAGAAACTCACAGCAGCAGCAGAGTGGATGTAGCAATGCATGAAAACTTATTTTTCAGAAACAAGCGTTTAAAAAATGCTAAATCTAGCAATAAAACACATGCCTTTATTTTATGGCAGTATGATGCTTGTAGTAGCTGAAACTGCAGAAGTGCCTCTACATCTTGGCTGTTGAACGGGGCAGTGCTGTACCCTATTTCACCTGTCTCAACCATGGGGAAGAGGGTATGAATGGTGTCTGTGGACTGATAGAAGTTTCTGTTTGTAATGAGGTACGGGCTGGAAGCAAGCACTGCATTATGTCCACAGCTGACTTTCGCGTGGTTTCGGCTAATTTTCATCATGCATAGAAGTTCGTGGATTGTTTTATCCATGCTGGCTAACGCACGCCCATGCCCAGCCTCTCGTAAGCCCAAGACGATCCGCATACCTTTTCAAAAGGCAGCTTCAGGCAAGTGGAAATGAGACCTGAGGCACTGCAAGATTCACACCTTATTAAAACGTAGGCTGAATTCCTTACAGATACCCGCTCAGGTATCTTGTATCATCTTCTATCAGGGTTGTATCTCCGCTTCGGTTTGTATGACATTACCTGTTTTGAATAGGACAAAGGCTCACTGCTGCTGTCAGTCCCGTTTCAAGCTCAATATTCATCTGCTCCTTTGTGGATGCCATTTTTTATCTGGCGTCCAGAAGTGCATCCCTCTGCCGACCCGCCGCTTCCCGAAGCATCGCTCTTTGGCTCGCGCGATTTCTGGGGAGACAAGCTCAGACCTGGATGCTTTTCCTCTCGGTGGCAGAGAAAAAGGACGTCTCTGGTGCCTGCTCTGCCGAGAAGGTTGATTCATGTGTAAATTACCGGTTGCCCTTTATTTGCTCGGTCCGTGGAGAGTACACATGCAGATAAAAGGCTCAGTGGGTCAGGGCTGAGTACGTGCCGGTTTCTCCCGTGGCCGCGATGACAGAGTTAGGGCTGTTGTCAAAGATTATCAGACAGGCTCTGATGTCTTATCGTTATTTACTCACGGTATAGCGCACACAAATAAAATTCAGCACACGGAAGGTTTTTGCAGCGTTTCAGCTGAGCGCGCATCGCAGCTGCATGGTGTCGTTACCATCAGCCTTCAGCATCAGGAGTTCTGCACATCTGTCTTTATACTGAAATGCTTTGCTTTAAATACTTGTTATACCTAGGGTGAGAGCATGCTCCGGGCTTCTCCAGCCCTCTGCAGAAAAAAAAGCAGGTATTATCTGAGCAAAATCACTTCTAAGATCTTACATTAAAAAATGGCAGAGGGGAGGTTGCACTGGTTTCGCACTGAAAACCCTTTAGAGTTTGATTTTACATGCTTGTAATTCCCAGTCACAGCATTGAACAGCTCTCAAATTCTTCCAACACCCCATGTTGTGTCTCATTTGATAACGTAGTTATAATATATTTGTCTACTTTACAACTGTATTTGTATTGGCATATAAAGTGTGCAGCAGCTGGGAGCTGTGTGGGGGTGGCAGAAAGTTATTTGATCTACAAAATCAGTTACCTGTCACTCAGTTGCCTTTCACTGAAACATAATAAAGAATCATTATGGGCCTATTAGCAGTGCTGATGTAAATGCATTTTATGTGCCATTTTCAGATCAACAGTTACCCACACAAAAGTAAAGTTGTTAAGTACAACCTTCTTTGTTTAAGAAGGCAGATCATAAATCAGGCAGGATATTAAGCTTATGAAATGTAAATTCAAGACCCTGAGGGTTTGATCTATCAGGTCAGCTTCAGCTTAGGCATCAGGGGCTATCTTTCCCTTCAATAACCAATAGACAAAGTCGCCTGTGCTAACATATTGCTTTCTACTTTTGTAACAGTATTATGAATGCTTCTTAAAAGGCTTTTGTGGGGATGAAAAAAAAAAAAAAAAAACGAAAACAAAACACAACCCACAACCCAAGCCTTTTAATATATTTAAAAAACGTTAAATTAAATGGCTGAGACTGGATTAGAAGAGTGAGGCTATAACTTGTTGCACACCAGTTTTACATCCCCCATGAGAATTCTTTTCTTTCTCATTGTTATTAATGATACTACATTTTTGTGTATAATATTGATGCTGTTGAAATCACTTGATGGCTTTATTTGACGGAGAGAACCTGTCTAAAAAAAGAAAGTTGTTAACACTAATATTTTGAAATTCACCTCACATCCCCTGTTACTCTTTTCATTAGTTAAATTCCATTTTGAAAATTCTTACAGTTTCAGAATCTAAGTTTCCTCTTGATCTTATCGATGCAGTTTGAAGCAAGTGTCTTCAAAGCCATCTGTAAGTGCACTTTTTGTCTTTTTATGGATTCGCAAGGCCCACACTGGGGATAAGAAGAAAATTGGGTAAAAAGCCAGTTCTTCACAGTTTCACCTTCTTCTACACACTTCTCCAGTTCATTTTATCAGTCCGTCTCCCATCCTCTGGTCCTTGCGATGGGGCTTGGTGATAAAACACCAAAAGGACCACTGTGCACCCTAGCTTGCATTCAGCATCTGGGAAAGGAAAGGTTTAGTAACTTGGTCCAAAAATTTAGATGGTAATACCCAAAATGAGCCACCATTCCTATGGCCAGGTAGGAATTCAGTTGGAGCATGGGTAGGAATTCAGTTGGAGCATTTAGCACTGTAAGACAGCAGCTAATGGTATCAGTGAAGGCTACAGCTTGAGTAAGTCTTGGTTTAATTGGATTGATAAACGCTATGTTCTTACTTGCAAGCCTAGCTAGCTGTATAGTATCCGTAGTTCTAGTATGATGTAGCCTTATCCGTATAAAAATGCATTTTCTGAAATGTAAGTTGGTAACCCAGTCTCAAAAACACTTAGGAGAGTTAGTAGAGGGATGTGGTTTTTTCAGTAATATCAACCTGTTTGTATAGTAACAGAAGTGAAATATTTGGCAGTTCTGGATGTATACAAATATGCTTAGTGTATGTAAGTATGGAACATAGTACACAAATATACCATTTACTTAATATAAGCAACAACATTCTGTGGCAATTTTCCTAAGAATATATTTTATACATCTGTGAGGATATGTATATGATATAATTATATGACAAATAAAAATATTTGAAGGTAGTGAACAGATTTGTTTATATGCATAGTCATTTACTTACCAGGATAGCTGATCTCCGATGCAGAATTCTTATTTACGTTGTGCCATAAACATGCATTCATGTACGTGGAGAACTATACATAACAACAAGGAGCACATATCAGTGCTAAAAACAAATCTTTACTTCAGAGAACTTAGTCTATGGCGTTCTGAGTGCTGTGTGTGGAATTACGCTATGGATTGCATGAATACTGCAGTGCAGTTAACTGGGTGTGTGACTTCGGAATGGGATCCTCCCTTGTCTTTAACTAAAGACAAAGCCAAGTCGTGTGTCTGTTGTAAAGGTAAATGTGGGCAGATTTTCGGATGGGCTCACATTTGTGCATGAGAAATGTGTGTGCAGTTGCACGCCTGGTTTGTGTTCGCAGGCATTGTGATTTATGAGCACAAATAAGTAAATACGCTACGAATTATGTATGCACTTAAACTGCATGACATTTAAAAATTTGCATGCTATTTGCATGACATTTTAAATCTGATCCCACTGGGGCAGGCCCTGCTACCCAGTGGGGAGAAACAAGCAAGGGAGGTCGTAGAGCTAAAATGACTTTTGGCAACTTTCCCCATTGAAAGACCATTGGAGAGAGGAAAAACGGCTGCACGCGATTTTGTGCTTTCCGTTACGTATCATTAATTAACAGCAAACAACTCTTGTGCGCTTTGAGATCCGAGACGAGTTATTACTTAGAAGCAGCCACATTTCATATTCATGCAACTTAATGGCACAAAGGAAGTTTCATTGTTTATTATTATTTAGTGAAGGTACAAAAGCAACAACAGAACTAATGTAGTGTCACAGAGTCAGCGTAACAGTAATTCTTATGGCTGTGCATCTCACTGTTTTCTGGATTACTTTGCAAATAATAAATCAAATTCCTCCTCAAGGTGACATGTCAGTAATTTCAGATTTGATTAGCTTTATATGAAGGATGTTGATACATTTCTACATTAACTAATCTTTGATAGCTCAGCAGATTGACAACCTTAACACTTATAATGCCCCTTTGTGACAGTGTGGCACATTGAAATAGTGTTAAGCTACTTCAGTCTATAAAACCATGGGAATTCTGGTTGGGCTACGGCTCAGCAAGCTTGACTTTGGCCTGTTCCTCCTAAGAGGATCTGGGACATGGAATAACTGTTTAAGAATTTTGCTGGTTTTATTTTTAACGTCATAAATGAAAGCAGGTGGTACTGAAGGGGAGTAGCTACATCATCCAGTACCATGACTCATAATTTCAAGCTTCCAGGTGAAGGAGATAAATCCCAAGGGATCCAAAGGACATTTGGTCCCCCTGGCTGCAGAGTCATGAACCATGCCACATGTAAAGAAGGCAAAAAGCAGTGGTTTTAAGCACTGCCGCCTGATTGGAGTATTTCTCTGTTGCTGAAGCTTTGTGAAAGTGACAACTTTTCCTCAATTCATAGTAAAAACTTGTTACAAATTCACGACTCAAGCACTCCTGTTAGCAAAAGTGACAGTGAAGAACAGATTTATGTAGCCACTAGTGGAATGGTTTATCTTTTTTTATTTTGAAGAGGCCACTGGACAGGGCTTTATGGATTGCAAAGTTGGCAATTTTATGAAATGAAAAAATTTCCAGTATTTATTTTTAAAGGGTAAAAAGCCAAATTGTTTTAGTCTTGTCTTCATTCTGGCTTCAGATTTTTTCACACTCTTACTCACGCTCTTTATCCACATTAGGTAAAAATTAATCTTATATCAGCTTATGTATCATGAGCCCTTTACAGAAAACTCACTATTACCTACCTATTACCCAAGAGGCCTGCCAAGTAGTCTGCTAAACTTCACGACATTAATTCAGATTTGGGGGAAGATATTTTGAAGGAGAACTTGCAAAACACAAAAATGTCAGTAAAGCCCAGTGACTGTTGCTCAACAAACTAATTTGTTTCTTCTGCACATTTGGCTTCCTGTAGTGGGTTAGTTGCCTAGTTCCTAGTTTTAGAGAGTTAACTATAGGGGATATAGCTATTTAAGAGAGAAATATCTGTGCTAGTGCCCAGTTTGCATTCAAGACAGAGGGAATAGAAGAGTTCTTGTCTTGAAAATATGATCATTAATTGTGGAGTTTTTACCAAATGCTTGAGAGACTGCTGCATGCCAGGGCACTGTCTGTTAGAGTGCCTACGTATATGACCATGGTAGGAGAGAGAGCATTTTCCTACCTAGTGTCTCATGAAATTAAAAGGGTACAGACAGATGCATGGGTTAAGAGTCTCAGCTGGAATAAGTCAACATTATGCCAATCCAGAATCACCAAGAATTAGGATTTTGTCATTAGCAGGTTTTGTACTACACAGAGCATCCTGTGCTGTGCTGTGCTGTGTATGGCATCCTGTGGTGTTCAACAAAAATTACTCTTGTGAGTATATACAGCAACACTACTGCCAAGTTCAGGAGGTGTGTTGTGGTATGGCATAGTAAGCAGAGCAACAAACAGTAGTTGGTAGTATTTAAAAAATATTGGCCATAAAACATGGGTAAGAGTTTGCAACGTGTGCTGTGTTATCTGAATGGTAACATGATGTATGGACAGTGTGGCTGTTGTAAATATGCTACTGAACATGAGTGTTTCTACAGGTGATTGCCTCTTTGGGCAGATTAATGCTTTTGTAATTTGCCTGGCTTCTTAGATATTTTATGTATTAGGTACCCGCTTTTGAAACTGAGCCTTTTACAACTTGGCTAGACTCAGCAGATCTTCTGTATTTGAAATTGATGAATTAAATTGTTGTTTGGAGGTAATTGATTCTGTTGGCCGTGGAGTGGCCTGTGGCTATGTCATCCTCCTTTTTATCTCATTCAAAGAATACTATCACGTTAGCACAGAAATGTACGTGCTAACAGCTGAAGCATGGAAAAGAAACACTGCATGATTGTCACTCCAAAATAAGTAACTCATTATACATCATGCAATCATACAAAGTAAAAATTTAGATGTAGCGTTCTTTCCTATAGGATTATCATTAAAACTGCCATTGCTATGTTTATGATATAACTTGCACAATTCTTCATACTGTTTTTTCCATTTGTTCATTCTCGGTTTTTTCACTCTTCTGTTAACCAAACATCAAGAACTAAGTAACTTAACAAAAGCCATGGCAGCAAAATTCAGGGGTGAGTCTGCAGACGTATGTGATGTGATTACAGAATACTCTTGCTTCTAGTGACCAGCCATTCTTTGCTCCAACAGTGTATGCAGTGTTCAAAGTTTTAATTGATTAACATTGCCCACTGCTCTCCACAGCGACAGACCAGCTGAAGCTCGTGCTAGAGCAAAGCATGACAGCGTACAAACATTTTGCATTTTATCATAGAATGATAGAATCACAGAATCATGGAGGGGTTTGGGTTGGAAGGGACGTTAAAGATCATTTAGTTCCAACCCCCCCAACTAGACCAGGTTGCTCAAAGCCTCATCCAGCCTGGCCTTGAAGACAACCAGGGATGGGGCATCCACAGGTTCTCTGGGCAACCTGTGCCAGTGCCTCACCATCCTCTCCGGGAAGAATTTCTTTCTGATATCTAATCTAAATCTCCCCGCTTTCAATTTAAACCCGTTACCCCTTGTCCTGTTACTACAGGCCCTTGTAAAAAGTCACGCCCAGCTTCCTTGTAGGCTTCCTTATGATACTGGAAGGTGCTATAAGGTCTCCCCAGAGCCTTCTCTTCTCCAGGCTGAACAAGCCCAACCCTGTCAGTCTTTCCCCATAGCAGAGGTGCTCCAGCCCTCTGAGCATCTTCGTGGCCTCCTCTGGACTCGGTCCAACTGGTCAATATCCTTCTGATGTTGGGAGCCCCACAGCTGGACACAGCACTCCAGGTCGGGTCTCACGAGAGCAGAGTAGAGGGGGAGAATCCCCTCCCTTGCCCTGCTGGCCACACTTCTCTGGATACAGTCCAGGATACAGTTGGCTTTCTGGGCTGCCAGCGCACACTGCCGGCTCATGTCCAGCTTTTCATCCACCAGTACCCCCAAGTCCTTCTCCTCAGGGCTGCTCTCCATTCATTCTCCCCCCAGTCTGTGCTTGTATTTGGGATTGCCCTGACCCATGTGCAGGACCTTGCACTTGGCCTTGAACTTCATGCAGTTGGCAGTGACCCACTTCTCCAACCTGTCCAGGTCCCTCTGGATGGCATCCCTTCCCTTCAGCGTGTTGACCACACCACACAGCTCAGATTCACTGTCAAACTTGTTGAGGGTGCACTCAATCCCACAGTCCATGTCACTTACAAAGATGTTAAATAGCAGCAGTCCCAATACCAACCCCTGGGGTACACCACTCATCACTGGTCTCCACTCAGACATTGAGCCTTCCACCTTTGTGCTTCTATGTGTTTTGTGTCCTTCAAGGGTAATTTGTCCCCTGAGGTGAGTGCAGCTCTGCAGCTCCTTTCTTGCACCACTGGATTTGCAGAAAAGTGGCTTGCGCATCCCCAGGCTGAGCTGACCTGTGATGTCCACAGGATCGGCATGTTCAGAGTGTTGCCCAGCTCCTCTGCCAGTTTAGACACTAATGCTTCAGGAATTTTTGGTGGACCACCTTAGGAAAAAGTTGTGGGAAACCAATTATTTTGACTTGACATGATGTTTCTTTTGAGCAGGTAGGAGACTAGAATAAGAGACTACTATGAAACAAAGGTGGCTTCTCCTAAGTGACTACAGGGGAGATCCTGTTGGTGCTCTCAATATAATTAAGGGATTCATGATCTCTTCAAATAACAGCCGGTCATCATCTCACGAAGGAATCAAATAATCAAAACAGAACTTTCAGTTGCCTTTTTGAGTACCTCATTCTTCAATTTTTCCATAGCAAATTATTATTTCTGTATTATCTCTCATTCTTTATGGCAATCACAATTGCACAATGCAACTACGCTCAGGTTGAAATAACAGTTACCATCAGGCAAGGGAAGAAAAAATATGACTCATATGTTAGTAAATATGACTGACTATTAGCCATAGCTCTGCTCTTCTTTGGCTCCTGGGAAGTTCAGTGACCTGGAAACTTTGGATGTAAGACGGCACATGAGTGGTGCCTTTCCACTGGCAAAGATTGGAGAGCTAAATCAACTGCAAGTGATTCAGTGGTAAAAGATCATTGCTTGTGGTGAGACTCCTGCCTGCAGATGCTCAAAAAAAAAACTCCTTGGAGCTTGGGAACTCTGTAAAGGTTTTTTTTCCCGTAATGAGATTAATTCCCTATTGGTGTTCTTTAAAATAGCCATTAATTTTTGCTTTAAATACCTGGGGTTTTTTTGTATCTGAACACTTAATTTCATTCACTACCCACATAATGGCCAATATACACTTCATAGCATTGTACTGCATGAGTTTCCTATATCCAATCTGTATTACATTCTCCTTCATTTACTCATTGCACTGCATTTTAAATGAAATTATTTCACATTCTGCTGCAAAAGTCTGTCCTCTTTGGACCAGCTTTCTCTACTCCCACTAGTAGCTGGGATCAGCGGAGGAGTCTTGTGGAAAAACACACAAGTGATTCTCAAGGGCAGCACCAAACTCTACGATATATAGAAAAGCTGTACCAGAGCTGCACCAATAACCAGCCTCCCCCCTCACCAGTTTCACTCCTAAGTCAGTCTGGCATACACAAAACTGAGTGTCCTTAACATTTCCCTTCAGCATGTGTGCTTCAGATATTCTCTTAAGGTAGTTTTCTGTTTGTAGTTACCATGTTACCATGTTTTTTTTAACGATGGTAAGATGAGGAAGGGAAATTTTACCATGCGATGCTCTATTGCTGCAGGTCAGTCACAGAGATGGAAATTTCAGATCCAGTGTTTGTACTCAGACACAAGGGCCAGTGAAGTGAGGTAAAGAAGTTCAGAGGACTTGAGTAGTAGATTGTCACCTTCTCAATGAACTACAGTGGAGGGAGAATGAAGCACTGACCCAGCCAGTCAGTTTTGTCTTTGCTCAGCAAGGATGAGTCTTCCAGAAGGCTGCTCTGAATCTGGGAACCCACGTTCCTCCATCTCTGCATCCCAAGCTCTCCTCTCAGCCAGATTTCCTGCTTTTCCAGGTTTAATGGTCTTCACCTACTCATGCCTCCCATGCCTCTGATCGCCATTCTTTTTGCATGGTCAGTCCCCTCTTGGTCCACTCTTCCCACTGCCCCCCAAGACTAGTCCTCCTCTCTCCTTATTTCCATCAGGCTGCTATTTTGCCCTTTCTCCCTCTTTTTTGCCTGCATTTGGAGCCCAGGACAGAGCACTGCCTGTGCTTAGTTTCTGTGCCTGATGCCACAATCTCCTGCAGCATCTGGGAACAGCAGTTGCAAAAAAACCAGTCTGGCTCAGCCCTGGGCTAGAGTTTGCCTGTTGCAAACAGCATCATCAGAGCAGTCTTTGGCCAGTTTGTTTTCCAAATTCTGGGGGCTCTGTGCTGAGCATATGCAAATTAGACTTGTCAAAGGCTTGTGACTAGGCAAAAAGCTGGGTGGTTTTTCATGGGAACTGCAAAAGGACAACAGAGACACTACCTTCCAAATTTCAAACTATTACTGTGAAGAATAGAGATGCAGAAACTGCTCAGCAAAATTATTGTAAGGCTTTCTTTTTCTTTTCTTTTTTTTTTTCCCCAACGGGGGCAAAACATGTTTTTCCTCAATCTTATTTCCTGAAGTGACTAATTCCTTTTAGTTGAAACATAAAAAAAAAATAATAATCAGCCTGAGGCAGAGACCGAGCATGGGAATTTTCATCCCAAATACTTAGCTTGGCAAAATTTATAAGCAGCTGAAAACCAGCCCATATAAAGGGAACTACTGAGATCCCCAGCTACAGAAGACCCACTTGCATTATACACAGAAGTCAGATAAGAATATCTTCATGACCCATTTGGGATACTAAGCCCAATTAAAAAATATTTGCTTTTCATATTTCAGAAATTAAGCGATGGGTGTCCTAAGGAAGTGTTTGGTTTTAGCACTTCTCAGGCCATACCAACGCTCTTGCATCTATTTGATGTACTAAGCGTGCCTGTCACAGATTTATTTTGTTCTTTGTTGGGTGTTTGTTTTTTTACGGAACCTCCTCTGTTGTGAAACGTAAATACTTGCATGCACGTTACAAGTCCAGCCGGGTCAGCTCTGTGCCAAGTTCGGTGGCATGATGCCTACAAGGTGCATCCTTAGTATCTCCTGGGCAGAAAATATGAAAATAATTACAGATGAGGTGGTTCTTCATTCAGACCAGTGGCAAAAAGATTTCCCACCTGCACCCCTGCACCTCAGTGTCATGGGACAAACCATGATGCTTCCACCTATTGACCAGTTACAACCTGGAGAAATCATGGCAGTGGCAGGGGTGCTGTTCCACCACGGGGGCTGTGGATTTGCCTTCCCCACTTCTCCGCTTGCCAAAGGGCAGGAGCATCTGCTATCAATGGGGCGTGGGGCAGGGTATCCTCCCTGCAAGGGCTCTGTGCAGGTTTCTGCAGCTGCAGAAGACACGACCCTGGTGAGCAGGCTTCACTGCTCCTCTCCCAGCTGCAGCTGCTGTCATGGTCCTGCTTCACTGAAGGCTTTTTGGCACGGAAGCAAGTCCCATGGAAATGGGATACAGCTGTATTTTTGCCTTGGTGTGTGAGCTCTCTGCGGGAGAAGAGATAAATCTTCTCTCCCAGACCCATTCCTCCCCATCCTCTCCGTTGCAGACACCCAGATGCACAGACCTCAACATGGGGCAAAGCTCCCTGAGCTGCCTGGCTGCTGGTTTCCCAGACTTCACGGAGATCTGCACAGGAGCAAACCCTTTATTTGCAATGCCCTGTCCACTTGGTTCGCGCTCCTTCCTCGCTCGGACACAGTCCCGTAGGCTTTCGGTGCATCTGAATGCAGACCCGGAAAAGCAGTTCTGAAACACATGAAAATTTGGACTATCTGCGCTGTAAAACTCCATGGTGTTCCTGCGGAAAGTAACAATCACAGCTACAGAGATATCAATGCAAAGCGTTCGTGTCATTCTGGTGCTGGAGCTGAAAAACATGTCAGAGCAGATGGGGATGTTGTTGACTGCAAGTTCTTTGCTTTTTAGTCAGTCATAGATTTTTCCCTTTTCACAACAGACTGGGGGGAAAAAAAAGTTTTCTTAATTTAATACGGCAATATATCGTGGTTACAACATTTCATTTATCCCCAGACTGACAGGGAATATGCTGTATGTGTTGCAGCCACAGTGCAGGTTTCCTCAAGTGCTTATATATGAGCTCCCCTCTAACTTCCCTCTACAGGAGACTGAGTTTTCATATTAACTCGTTGCAGGATCTTTTATGAGCAGTGACTGTCAAACTGTGCTTGTCTGTGCGTTTGTGCATGCTGATATTGTTCTCATTTAGACTAACGTTGGATCCCACCTCAATCTTGTTTTTCCCCATGCAGTTTTTTTCTCTAATATATCAACAGTTTGTTTTAAACTTGATCTGGAAAAAAAAAAAAAAACAAAACAAAAACAAAAACCAAAACACACAACAACCTACAGTAGTTTAGACAAACTGAGCCAACTTGGAGCAATAAGTATTAAAATATATGCACGGGGCACAAACGAATTCCCCAAATGTATTTAGGTGATTTTCTTCCTACTTTTTTAATATAATATTTGTGGGCCAACTGCGGCAATAACTGATAATTTTAATGCAAGATGACATAATTCCAGTTCAGTGATTCTTCAGAGAGAAATTACCCCGACAACTTCTTTTCATTTTGTTCTAATTCTGTGGAAAAAAAAGCGCCCAACCTTGAGATCCTGAATGTAAGGAAACTAAAATGATTTGAATCACCAAGTTTTGAAACTCATTTAAATGTTTCATCTCTCTTTCACTTCCAAATACACTGGCAGGTTCTTGCATTTCCGTCTCCAGCTCCCGAGGTTTACCATCTTTCTAGCTGGGAGAGACTAAACCAAAGTTTTCTTCAGAACCCACAAAATGCTTGGCAAAACATGTCTACCATGACACGAGGGATCTTGCTTGCTTTTTCTGGGAGCTCCACAGTCTGACTTAGCAGCACTCGTTCTGCTGGACGACTCCATGTGGAAAGATCAGTTGTTAGATCAGGACTGTATTTTGAAGTTAAAATTGCACTTGGAAATGCACCGAGGGCATGAAGCTTCATTGTTTTCTGTCTTTGGGTTCATTTTTCTCTGGCTAGTAGGGAAATCATTAATTATTGCTTCAACATTGAGATGACTCTGTCAGCTTAAAGATACAGCTTTGGAGCTTGATGTTTTGGTTTGTTTGATTGTTTTTTATTTAAAGGGATCTATTTAATAGTGGATCAGTCCCAATTTTAGAACCAATACGGTCTGCAAAATGAAACTTACTTAATTATTGCAATGGTTAAATGATATCGTAAAAAATTTTGCAGCTCTGCAGTTGAATGATTAAAACTGAATTAGCAGAAAGATCGTGATTTTGGGGCTGTTCTCTCCAGTTGTGCTTTTCCTGTGGATGCAGAGCAGGACGTGATCTGCAGTTCCTCCAGGAGAAACCTCTATCTGTCCCTCACCCTGCTGGTTCCTGGGTCCCTCTGAGCCTTCTCCAGTCACAGCTCAGCAATGGGACCCGCTGGTCATGCATGCAAACCCACAGTGAGCATCCCCTGCTCTTAAGGGCTTGTTTGGTTGGGTTTTTTCCTTTTTCCCTTGTTGTGAATTTAATATTTCCCTTCACGTTCATCCCAGACTTTTGAGTTCTCCCTCCCACTGGTGGCAGACCCACCTCCCACGCTCATGCTTGTGTGTCTGACTCCCGCAGACAGGGATGTCAGGCGGGGCGTTGGCAGGGGTCAACGCATCCCAACGCGCAACGTGTCTTCCCGTCTTGTCTGCCTTACGGCTGCCTTCGCTCTGCCTGCGCCTCGCTTTGCCCCTGCTATGCCAGTCTTCACCGCTTCCCCCACCTGATGCCTGTCTCGAACTCATCGCCGCTTGTCTGGCTTGCTGCCCTTGCATCCCAGACATCACCTGTGGCTGATTTTTGGGTGGTGTTGTTCAGAGGGGTGGGAAGCGAGACACGCCCAAGGGAAACATGATGAACGCTTCCAGACAAAGCTGGCGTTTGCTGCAGCAAGGAGGAGAGTTAAGCAGGGAGTGAAATACAGCTTTATGGTCATTAATCTCAAATGCTCCCTCTAATGACATCTCTGAGGTTAAGTCACAGAAAGTGTGATATTATTCAGCTTAGTTAAATTTAGTGTAACTCACATCTGCAAAGCCTTGGCGAATTAGTGTTTAGTCTTAAATTGCTGGTTTCCGTGATATGGGAGTGTCAGGGTATCTTGCATTAAGTCTTGATGTGTTATGAATTAGGGTGCACAAGCCTGAAATCTATGTGACACACCAAAAAAAAATCAAGTTTCTGAGTAGTTCCGAGGCAAATACACAATTAATTTAGTTTGTGACACTAAGCAGCTGGGATGGCACCCTTACAAAGAATTCTTTCCCGCTTTGCTCTCCCAGCCTAGATGCTGGGAACGGCCGCTGGAGACAGGGTCTTTTGCAAAGCCATGTTTATGAGCTGCAGCGTTTGGCCGGTGCAGCTGATCCTTGCCACACACTTCATCTCACTGGGCTGTAATAGGTGCAGACCCGTATTGATTACCATGACTTGCAGGAGAGAAAAACCTTTGCACTTCAGATTGGGTATAAATTATAAATAGCATCTCCAAAGGCTGCAAGTTACAGAAATGGCATTCTTCTGAAACAGCTGCATGTAAAGCTGTTGTTGTAGAGGTTATTAACTTTATGATTGCAGCACAGGTGTATTTGACCCACAGCAACGATCATTGTCCATAAAATCCTGCAGTCTGAGTTCAGTCACCTGTCTTCTGTCTTCTTCAAGAATGTTCATTAGCAACAACCAGCAAAGGTCACACTAATAGAAGAAGGTTAACACTCACTGTAGCGGTGTAAATTCACTGGTGAAACAGCACTCTCTTCTTGCTGTCTTTCACACTATTACAGCCGTGCACTCCTGTAAGTGGGTCATATAGGTGTTAGATGGATAAGGGGTGGGGGGGGGGGGGGTGTAAATATGTATTTCTATACATACATACACAGCAGCTGGTAAATACAAATGAGAAAAATGTATCTGTATCGGTTAACAACGTAAGACTCTCTGCAAGTGCACTACGGTTATTCACACCTCGAATTCACAATTTTTTTTCCATTTTTTCCCCAGCAAATTTTTTATCCTTGCTTGACTGAATTAAAATTTTATCGAAAACATCAGTCAGTTAATGACTCACAAAACTTAAATTTTTAACTCCATTTGTTACATGGCATTTGTATTCTGGTGGCCCAGCTCCATCTTCCAGGGTGTTTTACAAATGGATATGTTACCTCTTCATGAAGTCACTAAAAAATGTACTAAATTTCCCATGAAACCATCATTCTCACCTAGATCAACTCCTCATTTCTCTTACCATTCAGGGTAGGACTGCTGTGTTTTCATGGATGTGTCCCCGTCTTCTGCCTTCACCACCACACCTGGGTGGTAGGTGCAGCTTTTTTTTTTTAATATGCCAAAGCCAGACCTGTGACTTTCTGTTAAGAAAGAAGAAAGTGTGGAGAGGGAAGATGTGGTTGGTGGGCTAATGGCAACAACGGGAAGATGAAAGTGCTGGTGAGGAAAGACAGGATGGATGCAGTAGCAGTGAGGTGGAAGAAGTCTTGGTGAGACAGGGTTGAAGAAAAGACAGAAAAAGGGAGAAATGTGTGGGCCATGAGGACAGGAGTGCTGACATCAGTGGGTGGATGGATGCAACAGGATCAGGGCCAGGTGGTGGGCAAGGGTTCAAGGAGAGCTGCAAGGTGGGCAAGGTATGGGAGAGGATTTCAAAAGTGGATGTCCTGGAGAAATACGTGTCCTGGATGGAAGAAGAACAGGCAAGGAGTGGGAAGAGATTTGGGGTAAATGAAGCCCCAGGAAGGACTGAAGAAGACAGTCCTCTCCCTGAGGCTTCCACACCTACTCAGCATTAGCAGGGAGGGGGGACCTCTCTATCTGCCTGAGACCCATGAAAGTATTTGCCCTGTCAAGCCTGAGGTGTTTCTGAGCGTGTACAGAAGCGATGCTGTAATAAGGCATAAGCTTTAAGGTCAGGAGCTGAGGTGTTTGTGGAGCTTAGACACCACAGGGGCTGGTAAACAGATGAATCAGGATTTTCAGCATCACTTGGGTTTAGGCTGTTAAGTTTCACCTCTTATGATGTAAGAGAATGAGTCCTTGTCAGCAGCTGGTGGCACCTGAATGAAGCACATGTCCAGCGGTAGCAGGAAAGCGGGTGTATGGCCTCGCCTCAGTCCTCCCCTTCACTCGCCCCATTTACACCCTCCTGTGACTGTGTCCAGCAGGACTGGACCAGGTGGAGATGCATTTTGCTTGGTTTTCCCCCTGGGACCAAGCACTGCAGACGCAGCACCTGGCTTCTTGGGTTTTTTTCATCTTCAGTCATTAGCCTCTGAAGGAAAATCAGGGGGAACTTCCCTTTCTGTGGCTGCTCCAGGGATGTTGTGCACCAGCAGACCAAGCAGAAGATGGATGGCGCCAATAGCACGTTGGGTTTTGTTGGGTTGGGGCCAGCCAAAGGCAGTAGTCATAAGATGAAACAGACAGGTTAGTGATTACCATTCCCGTACGTATAAAATACTCTGCACTCACGTTGACTGTAATCCTTTGCTTACAAAGATACAACAGCACACTATAATCCAAGCAGAAATTTCAGGGGGAAAAAAAAATCCCTTTGAAATGTTCCTTTTGCAGAAGATTATAAACATTTGGAGTTAATTTATTCACTAAAGGCTTATGATGTATGAAATCAGATTCTTGCTGAAATATAAAAGCACGGGGCGTTTGCTGTGGTGCTTCATGCCCCAGTTGCAGTTTGTTCCTTGGACACGGGCTGGTTGCTGTCCCTGGAAAGACCTTCTTTACTTCCACAACTGCCTATGTCAGCATCCACACTGCTCTCCAAGCTCCACTCCTGGCATGACAGGGGAGAAAATTATATTCAGCTGCTTTACTTTAAAATCGCTTTATTGCAGTTGCAAATCTGTGCTTATCCTGCTAGTGATTAAGGGCCTCTTCCTATTTTTATTAGATGGGGTGTCTCTACCATCACATAACATGGAATTCTAAAGCATTGCTGCCCTTCCTATCTTCTGTGTGCATTCCCACGGCATTGCCTTGGCTGCTGTGGTTTTGGGGAGCACCAAAGCCAGGTCAGTTCATCCTCATGCTGCTGGTACAGCTGTTCCTCGGGTGATTTGCATAATTTCATTTGCTTGGTGGGTTTTACAAACCTGTGGTGTTCTTCACTGAAGTAAACCGACATCAGCATTTTCTGAATTATTTCCGATAATTAATTCTCCATCCGGATGTTTGATGGCACAATTACTATTTAGAAACAAATCATCGTAAAACACCATCATGGAGGGTAACTATTTTCTAAGTGCCCAGTCCTTTCACATGCCCAGTCCTGCCATCACCAGTGAAACTACTTGTGTAATCGCACTCTCCGAAGTTAGCAGAGCTTGTCAGCAAGAGGTATGCATTTTGGAATAAACTTTATTTATTTATAAATCCACCCTTCAGTATTTTGAGTTAAATTAACTCCCCTTATCACTGCTGTGTGTTTTAAATGTGTTTAAATATATTTTATGGATGTTGTGTTCTTGTGAACACCAGCAGCACTGCTTAGTGAACAGAGCTCGGGCTCCGTTCCTGGTGCTGCCATCGGTCTCGGCCGAGCATCCCAGTCTGCAAAAGCACGGTCATGATGAATTCCCTCTTAGGAAACACCTCTAGACTTGTCCTTGCAAAGGAGTCAGGAGGAAGAGATGTAACTGGCTACTTGTGTGATGCTGTAGCATGTTGAGATCTGTCATGTAAATCAGTATTTTTCATGTTTATAACCTGTGGAAGCTTTAAAGTTTAAATACTTGTTTTTCAGTGGTCTCGCTCAGGAAGACACATGGATGTATGCTCTCCTGGGAAGTGTAGGGTTTTGAGCAGGTCAAAACTTGCTTTATTTAAAAGATAATTTTCCTTTCTCGTGGTTGAGAAAATTATGGTTTTCAAATGCTAAATACTTTATTTGTGCTCTTGGGTGCAATTTTATAAAGATTTTCTTTTTCTAATTCATAATGGGAAAAAATGGATCTACATTTAAAAAACTTAGTTAGCTCACAAGTGTATATTATTCAAATGCTTCTGAGCTACTGTGATGTAACCTGCAAATACAATCAATTTTACATGTTGTTTAAATAAAGCAAAGTCACAGACTGTTGAAAGACAGAGCTGGATGGAAAGAAACTCAAGGAGTTGCCTAATTTGTCCCCATTGCCCAGGATGAGGTCAGCTGTACCCATAAAATCATCAAGACATGGTTGTCTAACCTATTCTTAACTTTCAGTGGTATGTTCTTAACCTCAAAACCAACTTTGTAATATGTAACCTGGATATCCCATCTCGCATTTTATAGGTAAAGAATTTGTCTTTAAATGTAGGTAAAGGTGTAATTATAGATAGGAATAGATAGACATAGAGAGAGAGACAGAGAGAGAGACAGACATGCAGGTAGCCAAGTCTGTGTCTTTCCCCTTCCAAAGACAGGCCTGAGAGGGGCAGCACCTTGACAAGTGATGCCACCCGGGGAACATCCCAGCTTTCCCACTATTCAAGGGATCTGGATCTGGCCCCATCCTCCGCCCAAGGCCAGACAGTCTCATGGTGTTTGTTTCACAGATAAGAGCAGATCTACGTGGGTTTGCCTGCACTCCTGCCCTTTTGTGCAAAAGGCTTTTTGTGCAATTTTCAGCCCAAGAACGCATTTCAGGACTAGTCACCCCAGAGCAGCAATTCAGAGCAGCCCGCAGCCTGAGATCCTGTAACTCTTCTGTCTCTTGAAATGCTATTTAATCAGCCTGTGTTTTTAACTGTTTGTGATTCCTTCCTTGTTTTTAATGCAGTTGTGTGCAGTTTGTATTACTATGACTACTTGCATTGATATTAACAGCTGGGCACAGGGCACTGCCTGGTTCCTACTGGAAAAGCTCTATAGCTGTTTAATATCTTTTTTTTTTTTTTTTTCCCTTTTTTACTCTATACTCAAAATTACTGGAGTTTTGGTGACCCAAAAACTGACCTGACTTTTGGTAAGTTGTGCTCAAGTTACATACACCTATTTGGCCAGTTAGCATTCAGAGTAGTAAACAAATGACCACTACTCATGGGACTGCTCTTAATATTTAATGAAGAGTAGTGAAGAATGACAGCTGTTAGCCTCGTATCTCCTTCCTGCCTTGCAAACCTTGCTTTCACTGATCTTTTGTGTGAATCTTTGCATCTGTTGCTTGTGGTGAAGAGGAATTTATAAAATATATTAACCTTTTTAAACCCCTTGCTTCTTGTGAGTAGTCTGTGAGTTGTAAATGAGGCAGAGGGAAAGCTGTTTGCAAGTACGGGAGTTCAGAGATAATCTTTGGTTTGGATTGGCGGGATGCTTGTTGCTCTGTTTCCATCATCCCACTAAAGATATTAGAGATAATAAATGTCCAACAAAAGTAAACACTGGTCTGTGTCACAGGAGATAATAACCAAGTATAAAATGTCTTTAGTATGTGTAGTCTACTCTCTAGCATTACCACAAAGGTTCACACAGCTTTCCTTGGACCAATATTGCATCTAAACAAGCTTAGTGTATATCTAAGCCCCCTGTATAATCTGTATTTCATTTCTTCAGATTTCTCTGGTTCTTCCCTCTTGGCTCCTCCAAAGAATTCATTTCCGTACACAGTTGCTTGTAGATTATTATTATGCCCGTAACTCCACAAACTATTACTTCTTAGCCAAACTAAACACACCAAGGTTTGGGGTTTATTTTGGTTGGTTGTTTTTTTTAATGTACCCCCAGAAATCACTTTTTCCATTTCATTAATTGCTGTATGGCTGGTCTCTTAATTTTGCCTAAGCTTTTATCCTTTCCTGACCACTGCAGTGTCTAGAAGCACACATGCAGAAGCTCCTAAGGTCATTGGTTCTCCAAGCTCTTGAGCTAATGGACTCCTTCCAAATGTTTCCTGAAGCTCTCGTCCTTCCTGTCAGAAGTATTTAGTGATTTTAAGCAAGGTATATTTTTTTAATCTCCTTTTTCCTTATCTTTACTGGTGAAGCTCTGAGAGCTGCTTCTGTTTTGGGGTTTGAGACCTGGAGATTTACATCAGCAGAGCAAAATAGTCACAACAGACACAATAATTTCTTCCTGTGCAGATCCATAGGATCCAGGAATCGTAAATGGAGAAACATTATGAATTAAAAATAGTTCTGTCATTCTTGATAACATCTGATGCACTCAAAGGTTAAAAAAAATATAACTAAATTTCTGTTTAGAAATAACCGTGTGATACAGAAGTCATTTAATAGCGTCTAGGAAAATGGATGCAGCAGAGGCTGGAACAGAAGGTGTCTTTTTCTCACACATAAAAGCAGATTTGAACATATCGTTACACTACTGCAGAACTTCAGAATTACAGAATTACATACCTAAGAATTAAAGTCTTATATGAAGAGTCTAGTGTGTGTGTGTAGATAATGCGAGAAAGAAATTTCCATTGATTCATAACTTTCAGGAGGAAAAAACCTTTCTGAAAGGCGTCTCATGGTCACATTCCCAGGTCAGAAGGGGTTGGCTTGTTTGTTCATTTATTTGCAAAGGAGTAATGAATTGTGTTGCTTCTCAGAGTTATGGAATTAGCAATGAAACATATCTAGTAAGTTTTTAAGTGCTGCTGTTCATGCCAATGCCCCCCGGAAGGCTGAATTTCACCCTCTGCAACATTCAAAACAAGTTTAGCTGAGTCTTAGGGTCTTCTATATTTGTGTAGCTTAAATCATACATGTCAAAGCAAGCGCTGCTAGTCTTTGGGGACAAAATGGCAAAGCTAATGTCCTACCCAAAACTGGCATTAACGTTTTTCAGCATGTTGGGGTCTCAGCGTAGACCACGTCCATGGGGACAGAGCTCGTTCCCACTGAAATCAATTGCAAACTCTCTGCAGAGCAAGATGGTGAAGAACAGCAATAGTCTTCATCCCAATGGGGACTAAACCCCAAGGCATGGAGCACCCTTAATCCATTTTGAAGCCTGCATTATTTAGTGATGAGCCACCGTTTGGAGAAGCAGACCCGAGGTCAGCCCTGTGGCTAATACTTGTGGAGATAATTTTCAACCTGGAAACTTTTTCCTGCAGAAATATTCCAGCGCGTATGGAGATCTCTTGCAGCTCCCGCGCAGCATGGGAAACCTTTATCCCATACATCTTCTCAACACGGCGGGGGACCACCATTGTGCTTGGCATCCTCTGAGCACCGCGGGAGGAGGCTTTTGGACGACGCCATAGGGGGGCAGCTTTGTCCTGCACAGCCGGTAATGGCTCTGCAGGAGTGAATTACGGGGATTGCAGAGCTCCTTCCATCGATGGGCGCCGTGGTGTCAGGTGGAAGAGTTTGTCAGCCTCACTGGGTGAAGAGCTGCTTTTCCTGGGTGGAACTGGAAAGGGGATGTGGCAAAAACATGGTTGCAGACGTGTGTGCAAATGACCAGTGGGATCATTTGCCCAGTTGTGTTGCACAACGACCCCTGCAAAAGCTGATCGCAGTCTTTGCTTTTCCCTTTCTCTGTTTTTCCTACCCATTTGGGCTGTCCTTCTTTCAATGACTATTTCTCTGTCCGCTCTTATATTTGCTTTATCTTCTGTTCAGTATATCATCTACTAATTAATCTAATTAACTAATAAGCACCCTCATTATTCTTTCAGATCACAGATAACCCTGTTTAAGACTTGAGCCCTTATACCAATCCCTATGGGACTTCATAGGTATATTTCCAACCCCATATCATTACTTACTATTTGTCTTCTCAAATGCTCTAGTTGCTTCCCAAGAAGTGCACCATCACCCATTTGCAAGACAGTCTGAGATACCGTACGTTGCCTCATAGGTGCAGTGTGAGGCCTTTCTTCAGCTGAAATGTGGTGAATTTGATGAACCGTGATGCTGTTCCAGACTTGCAGTAGTAATTGTAGAGCTCAGAGGTCCAATCTGCGACCCAGCAAGGAACAGTGATGGGTCGAGAAGAGATGCTAAGTCTGGACCCAGCCTGCAGAGATGCCATGTGCACTCTAGGTGCTGGTGGATGGGCTGGTCACAGCTAGAGCTGGGGCACCACACAGTTGGGAGGTGTATTACCATAAATCTCAAGTATTGTGAGGTCTCCTTGGCTGGAGTAAAGCAAATCATTTGCAAACAAGAGGTAAAGGCAACCTCAGCCCGTTACAACAAAGGTCATAATCCATTGCAAGTGATTCCGCAGGTTCCTGCCACACCTGAGTTGCCAGATTGACCTGTGCAGAAAGACAGGTCAATGGATAAATGTCTTGCCTGCTGATCATTGTGATTCAATAACATGATCAAGTTTGAGTTTTATTGGTTCTTGTCAAATCTGAGCCTGTTCTGTTCTAAGGTTCCTGTTGCCCTAAAGGCACTTGCAATCTTTTTCAATGTTGATCTCTTACTTTACTAATATTCAAAGGTTAATTTTATACACAGAAGTTTCATTTAATCCTCCTTTTCTCAAATGAGCCTTGTTTTTCTTCCCACCCCAGTCCTCTGATGCATACCTGATTGTGCAAGAATTCTCAGAAATAATTGCCAGTAGTTCAGCAAGTTCATTAACTGATCCCCTGAAGACCTTCAGATGCATGTCATCCAGACCTGATGATTTGTATATTAAATTTTTCAAGTATTCCCTTACCTGATTTTTTTTTTTTTTTTTTTGTACCAACAACTGTATCGGCAAGTCTTTGTTATTTCTAATTGTCAATAGCTCTTTGTGGTGGCAGATAGATTGATTCTGAAGCTTGTTCATCGTTTTACAGTCATTACTCGTTTCACCTCACGCAATACTGGATCCCCCTTCTCTTTGGAACTCCTTTCCAACGATGTTCTGTACACGTTACAATATACATCCAGTTCTCCCTACCTCTTTTCACGCAAGCAACTGGGATGTCACTCTGCTTTTATGGCATTTCTCTCATTTCGTGGGAGCAGGAGGATTGATAGGTTGTGGTTTTTTCTCTTGCAACTGTAGCCTTAGCATATTTTAGGATGTTCTAGCAGTCTCCCACACTTAACAGTTTTTGTATGTCTTTTCATTGCACCATGCTCCTAAGATTTCTCAGAGAATTAATGCCTGAAATCACTATACATTGTGCAACAGCCCATCACTTAATACGGTATATTGAATCGTGCAGTTTATCCTCATGGGCATTGAAATTAGTGAGCGCTAAGTGTATATATACCTTAGAGGACTTTGGCTTTAGTACAACTGCTTCTTATTATCTGACTCTCACAAACGATTCCTTCTATCAAAAATAGATGGCTGCTCATGCATTTAATTTAGATTTGTCTACGACTAAATACACAATTGAGATTACAGTCATCAATGATACTTTTCCTCTGGTGAAAACCTTATGGCCAAATCTGTCATCACCCTTAGGACATAACTCCTCTTGCTTCTGTCTAATTTTCTGAGCCTCTGATATATAAATCATAAACGCACAATCTGTGCAGTGTTAAATTTTTAGGGCTCTCCCTTTAGTAGTAGTTGAATGTGAATACGTAAGGACAAAATTTGACCTTTAAATGACTATAAAGGGCCAAGGCAGATACTTGGCAAGCTTTTCTTATTGCAATATTAATCAAGCAAAGAATCATCATAATCCTGGAAACTAAATAGCCATTGTAGTGATTTTATCACCAGGGAAATTGTTCATCTGTCTGTAAGATTGTTACTAGGAAAGGGAAAATAGGGAGTGTTAAAATTGCTTTAGACTGCTGAATCATTGAGTCCCTCTAGACTCAAAGCTTGAATTGTTTTTTGAGAGGGGTGGGTTGAGAGGGGTTGCTACAGGAAAGCTGTAGGTTAATCAGTTTCAGTAACACCAGTGAATGTAAGCCTGATCTCTCTTGAGGACATGAGGAGAGTGCATGGGAGAAGGCAGGACAGAGAAAGGGATGGGGAGGCTTCAGAAACTTATTGTTTTGTCATTTTTTGTTTCTGGATGGCCCTTTCACAGAGGAGGAAGGTTGTTGAGAAAGAGAAAAAGAAAGAAGGGGGGTAGGGAGGGAAACAGCATAATGTTCACTGCCTATATTTTCATCTAATTTAATCCGGAGGATATTAATGAGGATGAATATGACTGAGACAGAAGGAGAAGGATGCAGGCAGACGGGAGTGACAGAGACATGTTTGTGTGGGAAGCATACTTCCAGGCCCCGGAAAGACGGATAGGAAGGTGTTTTGCCCCTTGTGGCTCAAGGTACTGTGGCACAGGTGTGTGAGGAGACCAACGTGTGCAGGAGTATCTGCAGGGCGTGCTAGGACAGCCTGTCCCTTCATACAACCAGCTTCGGTAGATGACATCTCTGCTGGTGTCATCATTACGTGGTGGCAGTGGGCAGTGGTGCCGAAACCTGAGGCACTGGTCTGTTAGACTGTGGGTTGTGCTGGAAGGGCTTTATCCTTCTTCTTGAGAACACCTTCATCCTTCTGCTCTGGTGGGACACCTCTGCGTACGCGATGAGCCTGAGGCTGGGAAGAAGCGTGGGGGAGTGTGGGTGTGGGGCAGGTCTCTGCAGGGAATGGGGTAGATGGTCTGCGTTGAAAGCCACCCGTGAGAGCTGAGAGAATGCCTCCCGGCAAAGAGCGTTTGCACAAGGATGGGTGAATTTGGAGGTGGAAAGTGTTTGCATAAAAGGTGCCTCTGGGAAATTCGTGTAACATGTCATGAATCGTCTCCACACAACGAACACGGAGAGAAGGGGGAAATCTGTGTGTGTGCGTGACGTGGATCCCTTTTGTACAAAAACGTCTCTTTGTGTGGGAAGTGGTGTCTTTCCGTAGAAGGGCTTTTTTGGAGGCGCTTGTCTGATATCTGACTGCGAGGGAGCGGGGGAGGGACACGTCGGGGTAGTGCCTCCAACAAAGATTTCCTGGAGGGGTCGGCGTGCATGGAACCACCAAGGATTGGTACACAGGGGTGAGAGTCCCGCAGAGGGCATGAAGGTGGATGTGCAGGCAACTCCATGCCAGAGCAACCTTCCAGGGCAGCTACCCCACATCCCTGAGGACCGGGAGCATCCCTCTCTGCTGGGCAGGCCACGGCCACCGTGTCCTTCATTGTTGTCACCCCCAGATTGTGATACTGTCACAAAACTGTTGCTAAGCAACAAATGTGGTTACCGGGTCTCAGCGAATAGCTGAAGGGGAAAGCGAAGTGTTACACCATTGTAGAGTAACCATAGCAATGACCTACTATTACAGACTAAAGAATTATCATTAACAATGTTAAAGTATCAAACGGAGGCCCAGGATCCAGAGACTTCCAGGCAGCATCTCCGCATAATTGGGTTACCCAGGAAGAGGTCCCAACTCTTTCACAGCCCTTGGTTCCCTATCTCCATCATCTTGGGGGTTTTTGGGGGGTTGCTGTGGGGGTTTTTTTTTGTTGTTGTTTAAATACAGTGAATGCACCATGCATTGAAGGAAACACTTGTAAAACAACAGAAGCACCCACCAAAAAAAACCCAGGTAGAGGTAAATCTGTATGCAGAGGGAAGAGAGAAGCAGGAAAGGTCCACTTTGCTGCCTCAGTATTGCATATGGGCTCATTGGGAAGGGATGCATGAAGGATGCCTTCGTGGTGTTGTTCAGGTCAGGTGTTCTCTTTTGGTTAAAAATGCGTGTACCAGGCTAAAAGCACTGTAAGATGAAAAGGAAATAATACAAAGTACAACAGCCTTTAAAAGTAGACGTGCTTTTTTCCACAGTAGGCCAGACAGTGCTCTAACGAAGCTTTACTTAGCAGGGTGCTTTGGGGTCTGACTTTCCCGTGCCAGAGACGCGCTGAGGATCTCTGAGCTGCGATCTGGGTGGCCACGCACGCGTGCGTGTGTGTCTGTTCATCTGTGTGTGTGTGTGTGTCTCTCTGTGCATGGTTGCTCCTGCCCAACTGCCCCTGAGCTCAGCAGTGGAGCAGCCCCGACTCCCCCAGGCTCCCCCCAGACCAGCTGCCAGTGTCTCTATGGCCTCCCCAGGTTTTGCTTTTAACACCCCTGCCAGCGGGCTGGCAGCAGCAAAAAGACCCTCAGTCAAACTGTCTACTTTTTGTATTTTCCAGGTACAGAGCGTCATGAACTAACTTCCTGGAAGAGTTTTCCATCTATTTTCAAGTTCTTCAGTGAAGCGATGGAGGCAAAGAACAGCTCAGTGAAACCAACCCCAACACGGCGCTCCAATAGGATAAAATATGAAGAATTGTAAAAGGAGGGAGGAAAAAAACCCAACAACAACAACCTCTTCACTGCTTGTTTTCTGCAAGCAGTCTCCCAGCCCCTCATTAGATTGTTTTCTTCCTAGAGCACAGGGTCGTGATGTATACATCTAAATAGCGTTTTGCATTATTTCTAGATGAGTGCAACTGTCAAAGAAATATGGCTTCACTGGTTGTGCTTCCTGTGGGCTGTAACTTGGATTTCGTGCTGCCCATCAGCGCGCAGATTAAGGCTGACAGTGGTACTGCACAGTGCAGCATGGTGCAGCTCTAATTGCCCTGACACAGCCCTGCACCAAGCTGATGCCAGAATTTAACAGCTTCATCGTGGTCCTATCGCCTGCAGGATTTTCTGCTGCTTCCTTCTATTTCCAGGCAGAACAACATAAGAATTACTCTTTTGAAAAAGACAGCTCTAACTCAGAAGTGCTAACCAGCCCGTGATTTTACACCCAGTAGCCTTCTCTTTCTCTGGGACCAAGTGGGATCAACTCTTGACTCTTTCATTTTCTGCTGGTAGGAGGGTCCAAGAAGTTTGGTCCAGATTCTTAGGAAAGACCCTTTGTTCTAGAGATTTTCTCCTTCTGAGGGATCAATGGCATTATCTGTAGATCTTCTCTTCCTTTTGAAAGCTCCACTTAAAAAAAAAAAAAATGCCTATTCATTAACTGGCTGGATCACACTGTGAAATATGACAGCAAAAGGAAAAAAAAAAAAAAGAGAGAGACACATTGCACATTTTCCTGTTTATTTTTGAACGCAAAGATGCTTCCGTTTTCATATGCCGGGTTTGTAATAACTTGCCATCCCATGGTTATTCCCTTTTCCCTAAACTCACGGGTTCATCCCCTCTTTCCCATGCAGTTGGAGGGAGGAGGATGGGCGGCCGGTGGGGCCGCCGTGCGTGGGGATCCTGCACGTAAGGGGATGTGACTGTAACCACCACTGTGGCTGACGGCAGCTTTTCTCCACTGAAACGTCTCATAAGCGACAAGACGTGCCTGATAGCGTGCCCGGCGAGCGGGCACGCTAATTAAGCTCCTTTAGTGTTGATGATGCTAAATTAAAGTCATCTTTTCTTCAGCGGCCTTGCCCGCCTCGCCTCTGGTGCTGTTGGTGCCAAGGGGGATACACTCAAACACGTGGGTTTGGGACGCCCATCCTACCCCCACCCCGTGTAATGTTTCCTATCCCACAGCTGGGGACCACAAATGGCCCGGGGCGGGGGGGGAAGGGCGTTAAAACGAGGTGATGCCTGAGCGGGGGTACCCTAATCCGCTGCGGAGCAAAGGCAGCGATGCCAGTGGCGGGGTGGAAGGGGAAGCCCGGCCGGGTTTGGGACGGCATCCTCTGGCTGGGGGGCATTCCGCACCCGCGGAGCACTCGCATCCCTGCCTGCTCCTACCGGCAGCAGAGGGTCGTGTGTCCCCCGACCCCGCCGCACGTTCCACCTGGCTGCGTTTAACCTCTCCCCTTTCCAAGCACCACCACCCCCCCGCCGCGGGCAGGGGGATTCAGGCCGTGCCTACGCGGATGGCAGCGCAAAATCCGCGTTCGACGGTTTTTCTTCCATGAGAGGAACCTGTTGCTGGGGGGGGAAGAGATCCGCCCCTCCCCTCCCCCCCCCCGGCCCCCTTCGCCGCCTTCCTTCCCGATCGGAGGATGCTGCTCCCTACGGCCGGCCTGACCCCCCCGGCGGGGGTCTGTAGGGCTCCCCCCCTCCCCCCCCGAGGCCTGTGCCCATCCCGGGCCCTATGGCAGGGGGGGGGTCGGGAGGGAAATCGCGTGTTTTGGATGTCTGTGCTTCTTCCCACAGCTGGGGAGGAGGAGAACGGGGCAGGTTTGACACCCCCGCCGCTCTCCATCGTTGAGGGGGTGATGGAGAGGTGGGCTCTCCGGAGCACCGAATGTCGCGGGAACGGATCTATTTTTTTAGGAAACGAAGCGTAGGAAAATTTTTATTGTAACGATTTCCCCTTTTTTAACGCTTTTTCTTTACCGTGCCCCTGGTCCGGCTCGCGTTACCGCTCTTGTGGGGGGCTGTAAAGCACGAGGGGAGGTGGGGGGGGACACGGGACGGTCCTCGCCACTGGTTCTCCTCCGCTTGCACGGAACAAAAAATAAAGATGCTCTTTTCTCTCTTCTTTGTGCGTTTTGTGTACCCGAGCCGCGGTCCCGGGTGGGTAGCGTGGGGCTGCTGCGGCTGTGTGTCCCCCCGCCCCTTGCCTGGGAGAGCACGGGTAGGACGTGTTTGCAAACAAGGCTCTGTGTAGGTTTGGGGAGGGGGGAAGGTGTGAGCGCCCCCAGCCCCGCAGAGCTGCTCGGGGGAAGGGAGGGGCGGCAAGGCTCCTCTGTGCCGCTGAGTGGGCTGTGTCCGGCCCCACGGCTCGGATCCGCTTTCCGAGAGAGCGTGGGCTTCTCCTCTCCGCCCTTTCCGCGGAAAGCCGCGCAGGGCAGCGCGCTCCTCCGTCCCTCTCCCCTTTAGCGAGCCCTAAACAATATAAAAATACACCCTGGGAGAAGGGTTTGACCGGTTCCTCCCGGGGCAGCGGGGCGGGGGGGGGGCAGCCGGAGGAGGCGGTATTTCCGCCCCCGCCCGCGGAGGCTGCACGGGCTGCGGGAAGGGGGCACCGCAGCAGGTGTCGCTCCGCGGGAGCTGGAAGAGAGGAAGGCGTGAGAGGGTCCCGGCGTGTGCCGCCACATCCGCGCCGTGGGTGGATTCCTTCGTGTCGGTGTTCGCACGCCGCTTGGCCTCTGCCGCCGTGATGTCTTGAGCAGAGGTCTGACACGATCCTCCTCCCGATTTCATCACGGGGAAACTCCCTGACGTCACGCAACAGGCTGTGCCCCGGGTAACTCTGGGGCTGGGAGCGCAAAAATTACCACCAAAAAAACACCCAAAAACCCACAGAAAATATCCTACGATAGGATCTACAGGAGAATCCCCTCGCTCCTCATCACCCAAAGTCTCATGGCCCGCCTGCCCAAAAGGTTTGTACACCCTTGTGCAAGCCAACGCGCCACGGTTGGAGCGATGGGCCAACAACAGTAGTGTTTCCTCGCCGAGAACAGGGAGCAGGAAAAGATGTTTTTCCACAAGGAAAATAGCCAGCAGACCCCCAAACACATTAGGGGGAGGGGTGGGGGGTGGTGTGAAAAAAAGTAAAGGGGGAAAAATGAGGGGCGAAAGAAGTAAATAAATCCCTCATCTGCATTGTGCAGACAAGGTGATAACACTGATTACAGTCGTCGCGGTGTGATTCTTCCGGACTAAGTCAAAAGGTGATGCTGTTTTTCATGGGAATCCGCATTTTTCCTACGTTCCCGAGAAACATCACTAACTGTTTTGGGGTTTTGATGGTATGTTTTTTGTTGTGGGTTTTTTTTTTACCCCTGTAGGATTTTCATTCAGAAGTACAAATGCAAATTGTCTAAAACTGCGTGGAGCCACATATTGCACTGTTCTCGAGTCAGCCAAACCCAAAAATAACCTGCCAAGAATGTGTACATCCATCGTACACCCGGGTAGAGCTACATCTTACCGCATCGAGGGATGCGTGTGTGCGGCTGTGCATGCTTTCGTGGGTATCTGGATCTCGCAGGGACGTGTGTGTGTGTGTGCCCGCATTATGTTGACGTACTCGACAAAGTGTGAAAAATGTACTTCTCGAGAAACTTGGAAGGAGTTGTCATTTATCATTGTACCATCATAATACCACAAATTTTCACTTTTCTGTTCCATTTTGGATTGCATGTGTTTGTGAGTATTTCACTAGATCAGTGACAGCTCTTTATTTGCATAATTATATGCTCTGGTCTGAAGAGAAAACTAACCCCCAAATTTCATGGGTCACCAAACTGCGACAATCAATGTTTTATCACGTATGCTAAGCAAAACCTAAGGAGCTATATGAAGTTTCTTGGGGAGTTTTTGCTCCTCAGAAAATTAAAGATTTTGTGCCTCTTGAATGGATGCAAAATCTTTCCAAGCTCTTTGTAACTGAATTCCGTTTGAAGGCAAAACTAGAGATTAGCTCGTAGATCGGGATTTCAGACCCACTAGCATTATTACTTCAAAGTGGATTCAGACAAGCAGCTTTACTGCACCTCTAAATTTCGCCGTCCTAAGTACTGTCATTTAAATGGTGGCAAAAAAAAAAAAAAAAAAAAGTGGCCAAATGTGGAAAAAAACAGACAATCGCCCCATCTCCATCAAGCCGGCAGCGACCAGTGGGTTTAATTTCACTCCCTCAGAGCAGTTGTATTCCTTCACCCTCTCCCCGACCCCCGTATAAAAATATAGATATTGGGCATAAATGGGAAGAAAACCATTTCCCGAGCTGCAGAATTTGTTCTGGTCCATCGGTTGCACAATAACCGCACGCTCCAGTTATGACACACACACTCCAAGTTTCCCTCTCGATCAAAACGCCTTGTTATGAGGAGGAAGGGACCTGGTGATGGGAACTGACCGGCGGTGAAGATCCCCCTCTTCCTCCTCCTCCACCCGCACCCAGACTGTTGGCAATAGCTATTGCTTTGAGTCGATTTAAAACAAAATAAAAGTATTCACGCAGACTTCGGGAGAAGCTCTCACAGTGTAGGTGAACTGCAAATCCTGGGGGTCATGCCACCCAGGTTCAATTTTACCCATAAACCCAACAGTTTCCCTGGTCTCCAAGCTGTGACCTCGCTGCGGGGGGAGTCCCCACGGTGTGCAGCTCGCTCGGGTCCCTCCGGCTTCTTGGGGAGGAGGAACTTGTTTTAAAGGGGCAGATTTCAAGTACCGCAGACCTCAACGGTCTCCTGATCCCCGTGGAGGGGAGAGCAGCACGTCGGAAGGATTGCGCAGCCCCACGGCAGTGCGTGGGTTGAGAGTCCAGAGGGGAGAAGCGGTTTTGCTATCCTATCGGGTTGGTTTGGGTTTTTGGGGGGTTTGTTTGTGTTTTGTTTTCTTTTTTTTTTTTTTTTTTTTTCTTTATTAACATCGGCCCGAGAAGACTTTCCCTGGGGAAGTGGGTTTCCAGCACAGACTGGCAACCGCGAAGTTGGCGAGAGTTCAGTGAGGAAGTTTGGACTCCTGAGCGATTTCCGAACCCGCAGCCTCGCGCCGCCTCCTCGCCTTGCAGGAACCAGGTGAAACACAAGTGGAAAATAAAAACAGCTCTGGGAGACAAGGGCATCCTCACTATCCCTCGTTTGCTGCCGGCACGGGGTCCCGGGGAGCCGGGGGGATGCGGGGCCATGGTCCAACGGCCGCCGGCCGCTCCCGCCTGAGGGACCCGCAGAGGAGACCCTGCTCCCAGGCATCCCCTTCCCGGCGGCGGATTCAAATGAGCCCCCACTTTAAACACGCATACACACATTCCCCCACCACTCCATCGGGGCCAAGTGAATGGGAATATTTCCGGGGGACGGTTCTGCAGGCTGGTTTATCCCGGCGAGGACAAAAGCATCAGTTATTTCCCACTAAATGCGTCGCAGGAGAGAGCTGACCCCTCTGAGGAAAGGCCTGGGTCGTCTCCTTTTGTCGTTTCCATTTCTCTTTACTCACGCCCTACCTAATCCCCTAATGCCTGGCAAAGGACTGTCTCCAGACTTCTGCCTTTAAACTCCTTTTTAAAAGCTGCTATCTCTGACACAATTAGATAAATAACCTTTCCGCGCATCTCCCCTCCTCCCGGGACCGTCTCACGCCTTCTCTTTCTCAGCTGGACTCGCCAAACGATGAGATACTGCTGTGTTTTCTACAGCAAAGCCCTTCACCACAAGGGTCCTCCGTGTCTCCCCGCAACACTCAGGTACAAAATTCACGTCCCCCCCAGCATCGTGCCCGGTCCTGCTTGCCTGCGTTTTGCGGACCGAGCCGCTGACATCGCAGGAGCTCGCCAATACCGATCTGGCGGTTTGCAGCAAGGCGGGGGCCGTCGGCTCCCCGACCGCTGTCGCCAGCTTTCCGTACTCCTCCGTCCCCTTCCCACACGCCTAACTCCCACCAATTTCTTGGCTAATTCAGTTAAGATACAGCCTTTGACTCATTCACGGGGGTGGGGGTCTCCCCGGCTCCCCCACCACCCGCACCTCTTCAAGTGCACTTCGGATGTTTCGCACTGTTAGGAGTATTTGGATTATAAATTATTTCCTTTGTATTTTCTAACAATTTAGCGGGCGGGTGGGGGGGCTGGGGCAGGGCCAGGAGCAGGAGCCGTGGGCTCTGCGGGCGGGGTGCGCGTTGCCTATCGCAGCGTTTCCCGTGGACTCCCCACGCCACCGAATAAGCCTTTCGTGCAGATCAAAGACACGACCGTTCCCGACAAGCGGCGGCGCGGCCGGGGCAGGGACCACCGGGTGGGATGCCGTCCTTCCCAGGGGTTCTGGGAGCCGCCCCCCTACCCCCGGGGGCGGAGGGGCCCGGCGACGCTTGGGGCGGGCCCAGCACCATGGACAGCGCCGTCGCCGCCGTCGCTGCCGCCGCCGAGGCTCGGGGGGGTCCCGAAGCCACCCGGGGGGGGGACGATCCCCCCTCTCCCCCAAACCCCCCCGACACCGCTCAGCCCCGACGAGCATCCCGCAGGGGTGTCGGTACCGCTCCGTCTTGCTGGGGAGATCCAACAACCGGGGAGACCCTCCGGGAGGGGTCGTGGGGGGGCCGCACGGCGCTGCTTGATCACTTGGCGGTCGCGACACAGCTAGAGTCGCGGGGATGGCAGGAAGATGTTCGCCGGCCTGCTGTTGCCAGGCAGGGGAAAAAGGGGAAAGGTAGAGAAAAAAGAGGAAAAAGTTAATTCCCCGGTGCACTGTTCCCAGCGCAGTTCACCTCCCGGGGGGTGGGGTGGGGCGGGGGGTGACAGAACTGTCCTGGGGCTGGGTGAGCATCCCCCGGCCCTAGGACACTCATCCGCGGTGCACAAGCCCCCCTTTTCCCCCCTCCCCGCTCCGGGGACACGCCGAGAGCCCCTACTCCGGCCCCAGCGCAGCGCACCAGGATACGGGCACTGTCCCTGGAGCGGGTCGGTGTGGGGTCCCCCTGGCTCGGTGCACCTCTCACGGGCCACCTCCCGCCCCGGGGCCGGCTGGAGGGACCGGGGGCCAGGAATCCGTTTGTTCCGTCACCGCGCCCCACAGTCACGCCGCTGCGGCTGGCCGGGGCCCTCCCGGCTGGCCGTATGTGTCTCCCCCCAGCTGTAGTTTGGGGTCTTCCTGGGGGTGGTCTCATGGTTGAACCCCGTCGCCCCCCGGCCTGACTCAAGCCACCACCAACCCGGACCTCTGCGTAGGGGTGCGGGTTGCCCCGGGGGGCCGGGACCCGCGGCGGAGGCACCAGGGGTGCCTGTGGTGCGACCCCCGCTTCGGGAGGGTCCGGGACGTTCTGGCTGCACAATCACTGCCCCTTCCCCGGCTCCCCACAGCGCAGGGGGCTTCGCCCAGCGACTTCGGTACGGAGGGAGACGCCTCCATCAAAGGCTTCTCCACGCGCACACGAAACAGAGGGCTTAAATATTTTGCAGCGGTGAATATTCACCTAGAATTTTATTTATCTTTTCGATTTATTTCCCCTTTTTTTTGTTTGTTTTGGTTTGGTTTTGTTGGGTTTGGGGTTTGTTTGTTTGTTTCTCTCTTTCTTGCTTGCTCTGTAAATTTTTTAAGGACAAATGGAAATAGATCTGCCTTTCACTCTGCGCCTTTACTGTGGCCAGGGAACACGCACACCCAGACCTCCAGCGGGACCTGGGCTCTCCGAGTGCTTTCCAAGCAAATACAAACGGTGGAGTTTCGTTAGGATCCACCCCAACTTTTTTGATTTTGACCCCAACTGTCCAAATTTAGTTGCGTTTTCTGCTGGTTTGAAGAGTTCGGGGTTTTAGGGGAGTGGATTTTTTTTTTTTTTTTTTTTTAATGTATGTAGAGGTCTCTATTACTCTGTCTCGCTTCCCAGGTCCAGGTCCGCGCCTGCCTCTTATCTCAAGACGGTGGAACCGGCGGCACCGGCGCCCTCCCCCGCGTCCCTCCCTCGCGCTGCCCACCCGCCGTGCGTGGCCGTGACCGCGGCCCCACTCCCACGCGGAACCCGCGGGCTTGGCCGCGCTCCGGGGGAAGGAAGGTGTCGATCATACACTATTTTCCCCTCCTGGGCTCCCCTCTGCCTGAGGGTGCACAGAAAGTTTCCCACAGGAATAGAGCAAATGGATATTATTTCCCCTTTTTTGGATACTTTTTCCTCCCCTCTCTTTGGAAATAAACAAATTTTCCCTAGCCCTAGGGGAAGTTCCGGGAACTCCCCCGCGCTCTCCTCGCCCCCTTTTCCCCTACCAAAGTCGTTTGAAATGAGTTTTCCTGTATTTCGGCCATTTGTCAATGTCACAGCCACGCTGCCCGCTCAGGGGAAGGAAAGCTCCTGCGAGTTCCCGGTCCCGCTCGGGGGCGGGGGGTCCTCCTCCCCATCCTGCTGCCCACTCACCCACCCTCCACCCTTTCCCTCTCGGCCCCCACCGCTGCGGCTGCGGGGCACCAGCTTTGACTTCGGGCGGAGTTTTGTCCTATCGCCGGGTCGCGACATGCGGCGTCTCCGGGGCGAGCGGGAATGCCCCGCACACGCACCTCCCGCACGGGGAGAGCAGCGAGGACATCGGCCGGGAAAGGGCGGAGCGGGAGGGAGGCAAGAAGAGGGATGAAGCTCCAGGGGGGAGCTTAGGACGTAGCCTTCCTACCGAAAACCCACTCCTCGCCGCGGTGTTCCTCAGCGAAGGCAGCACCGACTAACGCTGCCGTGGGGGTTTTGCGCTGCGGAGGGAAGAGAAGGGAAAGCAAAACACATCCAAACTCCTAAGGTGTTGGCAACCTTTCGGGAAATGGGGTGCTCGGTTCTCTGTCGTGACAACCTCGATGAGGAGAGGGGGGCTGTCTCGGCCGCCGAGCAGCGCTCAGCCCCGGCGGGGCGGGCTGGGCTGTCGGCGACCGGGAAAGCACCGAGCCCTCTCTGTTTCTTCTCTGAAACGAATACCTGGCCAAGCCTCGCTGGCGAGGAATTCAAAGCCGGGGCAGGCACAGCTCTGGCAGAAGGACAGTTATCGCGGTTCCTTCCCCATCTAGATGAAGTTTTGTTCGTTCTGGGTGTTGGTTTGGTTTGGTTTTTTGGTATTTTTGGGATTTTTTTTTTTTAATTTCCCGGAAAGGTGGAAGGGATTTGTTAGCGTTTAAGTAACTGGAGTTAGAACAAAAGCCAAACTCTTTAGCATATAAGTTTTCATTATCAGCTTTCAACCTTGAAAAACTAGAGCCATTTGCTTAACTTAATCTGTAACATATGTTTGCAACAGTAGCAGATTTTTTTCTTTTTGGGGGGGGGGGGGGGGGGTGGTGGTGGTGGTGTGTGTGGTTTGGAGCTGATCAAGGTTGTAAATTTTCCGCCTTAGGTTTTCAGCGCCTCCTAGTTACAGCCTAACACCTATTGAAAGAGAGAGAGACTCCACAAAGATCCCACGGCACCAAATCCGAATAATCCGATCCAAAAAATCCCCTAATAAAGTTTACCAATCAGGCCGTTCAAACTCCCTCTGATTCATCCCACCGAGAAAGGAGCTGAGAAAAATGAGTTCAAATGAGCAATTCCGGCACCGGTCCCCATCCCGCCTTGTCTGCGAGGCAGCGTCTGCTGATTCACTGTTTACTATTACTTTTCCCCGTCTCATAGGCCACTTTCCTCAAGGTATCGCAGGGAGAGATGCAAATGACACACACACACACACACCCCGCAATTAATAACAGGAATAACGAGAGCGCTGGTGGTGATCACACCGCAAACCGGTGCTCTAAAGCTCTTTGTCGGGTTTATCTCCCACAATAACTTTTTAAATATCCATCCTGCACGGTGGTAATTTCGTCTGCACAAAAGTGATGGTTAGCGTTTGGTTTGGTTTGGGTTTGGTTTTGTTTTGTTTTTTTTTTTTTAATATGGGGATTTTAATGGGGCCCTAAGGGGGCAAGGAGTGATTTTTTGGGGAAATACACACACCCTCCTCCCCCGCTATTTAGCGTTATCGATCTTTACCGCGAGTATTGACCTTCGCCTTGGAGAAAAAATAAACAGTAGTCAAAGATACGCGGAATGTCTCACAGCCCTGGAAGGATCAAGGGCCCGCGCTTGATTTTATGGCACTTGCGCTTTGAATGCGTCATAATTGTTTTGATCGGTTAATGACAGAGTGACACGGAGGCTAGCTCCGGGTGACGTGACTGTATTTCTGCCGAAACGAGACCCGAGGAGCCTTTTTCCACGGCACCGACGGCAAATCAGCCTCAGCCCCGCGGATCTGCGCCCTTAGGCGGGCCCTGGGATAACCCACGAGGTGGTTTAGGACACGCGTGTGGGTGAAAGACCTACCCGCACACACACCTTCTCGGGCAAACCACCCACCAACAGGCTCAGCACCACCCACCCCCACCCTCCCCCAGCCCCCTGCTCCCCTTTGCGCCCCGCGGGGCTTTCCGCGGATGCCAGCGCGGGCGCGGTGCGGGCCGCGGCGGCGTGGACCGGCGGCGCGGCGGGTCCCGCGAGGCGGAGCGCCATCTAGCCCCCGCCGCGGGAAGCGGCGCGGCGCCGCGGCGGAGCGGGCCGCGGGCGCGGAGCGGGGCGGAAAGCGCTGCCCAGGGGCCGGGGGAGGCGCGGGGGGAGGGGGAAAGCCCCGCTAGGCTTCCGAAGGGAGCGCTCCGCTCTTTGTCCTTCATTTGTCCGCCTGTTTATTAGGATAATCTATTTCTCAGTCTTTCTTTTTTTCTTTTATTTTTCTTTTTTTTTTTTTTTTTAATTAAATCTGTGTGAACACACTCCACGAGGTGCAGATTTGGGCGCTGGCGCTGGGGAGGAGAGACGAGCGGCGCACACCTGGCTCTTCACCCCCAGCCTTCGCCATCCCAGCTCCTGCCTGCCAGGGAATATATGAAAGCAACCCCCCAAAAAAGTACATACACAAATAGACCCCCTTCTTGACGTTATCACAAGGAGTAATGTCGCAATCGGGGTGCGGGGTGAGCGCGCCCGAAGAGCCAAGGCACCGAAGGGAACGAACAGGCTGCTTTAAATGTTACCTGATAGCAGCAGCGGTGCCTT